>VWZP01009913.1:1372810-1416624 GCA_013396995.1 Dicaeum eximium | reverse complement strand
AAGAGAGAAGAGAGAGTTGGATCCTGCTGCAAGACAGAGCTCCTGTAACCCAGAGGATTTCCAGGAAAGACAGCTTGGCTGCAATGGGGATTTGTTTTTCTTGCACCCCATGCTACCTTCTCTCTTCTTTCCCAAGTGCCTTTTGTGACTCAGCTCTAATCCAATCTAATCTAATTAAGTGAGGTTTTGACAGAAGCAGAGTGTGCAGACACTCTGGGTGTGTTGGACAGAGCATGATCAGAAGATGGATTTGACACATAAAGGCACATGTCTCAAAGTCAAATTAACACCAATAAAAAGACCAAGGCAGCAGTGATCAGCAGAGAGAAAACACGCAAAAAAAACCCCAAAAAACTTGTACACTGCAGAATTTTTCTGGGAGTTTTGCACATCCTTCCCAAGTGATTTTCTGCAATGGGATCATCCTCTGTGAGCCACAATGTCAGAGCATTTCCCAGGCAGGCTTTAAACTTAAAGTTGGTTAAAGGTTTGTATTTTTTTTTGGGGGGGGGACACCACAAGCTGACATCTGTGATTTGTTTGCTTTGAAGCAGCACTGGTGAAACACATCTCGCTGTCCTTGCAGGCAGCTCAGGCTCCATTCAGTGATGAGTTCTGAGAAACCAGACAAGGAGAGACAATTTGTGCACTCTGCCTATTTAAGGAATGAAAATGAACTCATTTGAAGGGTCACAGCCTGGTGCCTGTGAAATGATGTCTTTGAAGAGTCTGGAACAGGCAAGTCAAGACTAAGCTGGGCACAGGTCAATCTTTCCATGTTCTTCACAGCTACGGGGAGGAAACCAGGCTGTTAATGAGAAATCTCTCTCTCTGAAGCTGTTTTTCAATGACAGAATGGAAAAGGTTGTGTTTAACTCCCGTGGCTGAGATGTGAGTCCCTGGCAGGGGAGTTGGGACAGCCAATGACCCCTCAGTTCTGCTCTGGTGCCAGTCCAAGGGCGTCTGCGCCTCCCTTCTTCCCTCCTTTTTCAGAGATCTCAAACCCAAGCTTTAACTTTCAGTTCTGACCTTTAGAACATATCAAGGGTTATCTTGATGCCTCAGGTTTGAGCTTTTATATTTTTCAGGTTCTGTGCTGCTTTAGTGTGTGAGTCTGGACTTCATATTATGGGATGGTGAGCTCTGTGCACAGAGCAGGGACATAAAAAAATTCCTGCTCCAGCTGGGGACCAAGGACAAATGATCCAAACCTCAGGCCCAAGAGCTCCAAGAGCTCCAAGCTGAGAGCTCCAAGTTATTCACGTTCGCCGTGAAATGAAAGCAACCGAGAGGTGTTTTAAAAACTTTTATTCCATTTTCAGTCTCTATTTCTTAATTACAATATATTTTAAGTGTTTTTTGGCTTATCAGCATTTATGCTGTTATAATTAATATTAATATTAATTATATATTAATTATAATATTAATGCTTATCAGCATTTATGCTATGTTATAAATACCATAAAGCCAATCATCTAAAATTACCCTTCATAACTCCTACTGCAGTACATCTTTCATAGTTTTATTTCTCTAAAATATCTAATCTTATTTACAAAACTATCCCTTAAAACTTATTTCTAGTTCCATTTCTCTCTCAACAGTATCTATCCTACTCCATTAACATTTCCAAATCGACATTTCTTACCTCAGAGTTTACATATAAATACATACTATGTGAATCTATCAAACTTTAGAAATTCTCTACAAATGTCCCACAGACACTGCAGAAGCTCTGCCAAGCACCATGGGCAGGGCAGGGAGAACTTCCCCTCAGCAGGGATGAAGTTTATTGGGATGGCTTGCAGAAAGAACCTAATGAAATTTAATAACTAATGTTGGCTAGATGTGAATACAGAGGAGGCTGGAATGGTGAGGTTGTTTTTGGCTAACACGAGGTATTTTGAAAGAGTGAGGGTAGAAAGGTGAGAAAAATCTGCCTTCCTCTCCTCAGATTACAAAAGAACAGAAAACTCCTCAGTGGGGGATTTGCCATGCAAATAATTAGGAGCTGTCTCATTGAGATCTTTCTTGGAAAAGATGAACACCCTTAGAAAAGGAATTTTCCCCTTCAACCCCCATTCCCCTGCAATGCTGGTACAGGAAGGGCAGACACAAGGACCTGCATCCCACAACAAATCCCAAATATTGGGGATGCCATAGGAAGGGCAGACACAAGGACCTGCATCCCACAACAAATCCCGAATATTGGGGATGCCATAGCACTGCCACATCCTTTACCATACTGGCACATCCAAAACAGGACAAATTCGTGTGGCTTTTGCTCAAAGTGATCCCCTTCACCCAGGCTAAACCTGGAGAAACAGCCCCTTCATCCCTGCTGAGCCCTCCTGCCCACCTCGGGCTCACAACCCGCGCTCATGTGGGGTTTTTTCAGCTCAGAAAGGTCCGTGCAGCTTCAGGGAAAGGGGAGAAGAGTTTGGGAACTCCACAGATCCCACCGAGGCACCAAAAGCATGGGAATGCTCTTCCCCACGGAGCTGGATTGCAAAAGGCTGGAGCAGGGAAGGAGAAAATGTTCAAAAAAGCCCCGAGGAGAGGAGGGGAAGGGAGCCCGAGCACGGAACAACAACTGCAGAGCAGAGCAAGAAGGAGCAAGTCCTTTTATGCAACGGGGAGAGACACGAGGGCACCGGGTTCGCTGGGTTCCTCTTGCTCCACGCTGGCTGTGTGCGCTCGCTCGGGAGCTGTTTTCACTTTTATTTACATAAGAAAGGGCTGCGGTGAGCTCCTCTTGGCAATGCTGCCCCACACAGCTTGCCCCGGCGTGTGGGAGAAAAAAAAAGGTTGATTTTCAAAGCCTCGCAGTCATCGGATTCTTGTGAAATCCTTTTCTCTTGGGGGAAATGGCACTGGCTCCGTGTTTGGTGCAGTTAATCCAGCCAGGGAAATACCCACGGCTCGGGCTGTGTCCGCAGGGAAGAGCAGGAGCACGGCCAGAGAGATGAGGGCTTCTTTTCTGAGGAACAGAGAGGGTTAGAGCTGATGTTTTTATAGAAATTAATAATAATGTGGTTCTCTGGGCAGAAGTTTGGTGATTAACTTCTCCCCTCAGTGGGAAACAAGGCACGATGATGATGATGCACCAAAATAAAATGTAACATCAGCCTCAGGGCCACCCAAAATATCTTTTATTACTCTGGCTTTCCTACTGATTTGGAACAGGAGTTTTGAAATGAGCAGGCATTCGGAACTGGTGAAGAAAACCACCCAAAAATCATTTTATTTCAGGCAGTATTATAGAATTAAGTATCCCATCCCATCCCATCCCATTATCCCATCCCATTATCCCATCCCATTATCCCATCCCATTATCCCATCCCATTATCCCATCCCATTATCCCATCCCATTATCCCATCCCATTATCCCATCCCATTATCCCATCCCATTATCCCATCCCATTATCCCATCCCATTATCCCATCCCATTATCCCATCCCATTATCCCATCCCATTATCCCATCCCATTATCCCATCCCATTATCCCATCCCATTATCCCATCCCATTATCCCATCCCATTATCCCATCCCATTATCCCATCCCATTATCCCATCCCATTATCCCATCCCATTATCCCATCCCATTATCCCATCCCATTATCCCATCCCATTATCCCATCCCATTATCCCATCCCATTATCCCATCCCATTATCCCATCCCATTATCCCATCCCATTATCCCATCCCATTATCCCATCCCATTATCCCATCCCATTATCCCATCCCATTATCCCATCCCATTATCCCATCCCATTATCCCATCCCATTATCCCATCCCATTATCCCATCCCATTATCCCATCCCATTATCCCATCCCATTATCCCATCCCATTATCCCATCCCATTATCCCATCCCATTATCCCATCCCATTATCCCATCCCATTATCCCATCCCATTATCCCATCCCATTATCCCATCCCATTATCCCATCCCATTATCCCATCCCATTATCCCATCCCATTATCCCATCCCATTATCCCATCCCATTATCCCATCCCATTATCCCATCCCATTATCCCATCCCATTATCCCATCCCATTATCCCATCCCATTATCCCATCCCATTATCCCATCCCATTATCCCATCCCATTATCCCATCCCATTATCCCATCCCATTATCCCATCCCATTATCCCATCCCATTATCCCATCCCATTATCCCATCCCATTATCCCATCCCATTATCCCATCCCATTATCCCATCCCATTATCCCATCCCATTCCATCCCATCCCATCCCATCCATTCCCGTCTCATGGCGCCCCCTGGCGGACCAGCGCCCCGAAAGCACCTCCCGCTCCTCCCATCGGGCCGTACCAAGCAGTGGTACTGTGGGGGGTGCCTTCACATTCATTCCGTGCCCCGAGGCCTCTCGGTGCATCCCGCCGCGCTGAGCGCGGTACGGATAGAGATAATCCCCGATTTTCACAGGGTTCCGGCCGTCTCCTGGAGTTTTTCCTCGTCTTTTTTCTTTTTCCCATGCCCGCTGGTCCTCCTCTGCGCGGAGGGCGGATGGTTCAGCCCTTCATGGACGCCTCAGCGACAACATGGCCGCCACCATGAAGAAGGCGGTGAGTGGGGAGCGGGCCCGCGCAGATTCGGTCCCTTTGAACAGGATTTGGTCCCTTCCCGGCGGGGTTCGGTCCCTCCCGAGGAGGTTTCAGCCCCTCCGCTGCCCCCCGGGCCGCTGTGTCCCCTGCCGGCTCCCGCAGCCCCGGACGCGGCAGCTCCGAGCCGCTCCAGCCCTGCCCGGAGCTGAGCCCGGAGCTGAGGGCGTTGGGATCGGGCTCTGGCGCGGCGCTTGTCCTGCGGGCTTGGTGGCCTTGAGGAGTCTCTGCTGGTGAGGCTCGTTGTGAACAACGAGCAGGAGCAGGGTGGATGTGAGGAGAAATTTGTTCTCTGAGAGGGTGGTTAGTTATGGAATCATCATCACCATGGCTTGGGTTGGAAAGGAGGTTAAAATTCATCTCGTTCCATCATTCCGCCCCTGCCATGGCAGGGACACCTTCCACTGTCCCAGGTGCTGCAAAGCGCATTTATTCCGGCCTTGGGCACTGCCAGGGATCCAGGACAGCCACAGCTTCTCTGGGAATTCCATCCCAGCCCCTCCCCATCCTCCAGGGAGGAATTCCTGCCCAATATCCCACCTAACCCCCCTCTGTCAGTCTGAAGCCATTCCTTGTATGTCACTAACTGCTCCTTTAACAATCTCTGCAGACAAAACTCAGAGCAGGGTGTCCAGTTCAGCTGTCAGTGCCAAGGAAACCTTTGGATTTAGGATGCCATGGCTGGACAATGCTTTAACTGGATGTTACCCAGCTAAATTTGAGTATTTGTGATGTCCTTGAAGAGGCACTTTGAGCAGTCAGGTGCATAAGCAGAACATGCTGCTGTCAGATTATTTTCCAGACACTTTGTAGGAATATCCTTGCAGAGAGACTCAAGTTAATGTAAGAACTGAAATCAGCATTTTGACCTCTCCTCCTCCCAGGCTGAAGATGTCAACGTCACCTTTGAAGATCAACAGAAAATTAACAAGTTTGCAAGAAATACCAGCAGGATCACAGAGCTGAAAGAAGAAATAGAAGTGAAAAAGGTACATTTGCCTCAGATCTCATGAACTTTTTGTTGGCCTGAATTAATTTTCAGCTGGAACAGAGAAAATTAGCAGCACTGAGTTACTGTGAGTTTAAGCAATGCTTGGGTTCTGATATGAGGTTTTGGAAATAGAGAATGAGAAAAGTATATCAGATATTAATGACATTTAAATCTGCTGTATTGCCCTTGCCTGGACAGTTAATTATTCTGTTAATGAGAGATAATGAGTGCTGACTAGGAGCTCCTGCAGGACTGAATTGCTGAACTCCAGCTCTAACTGATATCCTGGTGGTGGGTGGGATTTGCTCCCAAAATCCAGCCTGTCTGGGTTCTTTTTCCCACTTTTCCCACTGTGGCCATTGAAGTGCTTCACAAGGGAGCCTCTCTCTGTGTCTGGGCCAACAGAAGCAGCTGCAGAACCTGGAGGATGCCTGTGATGACATCATGCTGCTGGATGATGCTGATTCCCACCTGATTCCCTACCAGATCGGGGATGTCTTCATCAGTCACTCCCTGGAGGAGACACAGGAGATGCTGGAGGAGGCCAAGGTTTGTCTGGAGCTGCTGGATGCTCTGGCTGTGTGCTGGGCTGATCTGTGCATCCTTTGGACCTGCCACACTCTGAAATTGGTGTTGGATTTTGGATTTGAGGCACTCCAAAGGCACTCCAGCAATAAATCCTGCAGCCAGAGCTGGGAATAAGTTGGAAAAGAGGCACCTCTTTGTTGGCTCTGTGTTGCTGGCAAACTTTGCTCAGTTTGTTGTACAGAATTGGTTGATTTTTGTTTATTTTTTCTTTTCCAGAGGAGTTTACAAGAGGAAATTGAAGCGTTGGAATCCCGAGTGGAGTCGATCCAGGGGGTGTTGTCTGACCTCAAAGTTCAGCTCTATGCAAAGTTTGGAAATAACATAAATCTGGAGGCTGAGGACAGTTAAAGCTTTTCTAAACACAACACCCAGCTTTTCCTTAGCTATTAAATGTTTTGATAGCATTGCTGCAATTACATTTGAGAAAAGAAAATCCATCCCCTTCTTTTTGTTGTTTTGTTTTGTTTTTTTTACTTCCCTGTAAAGTTCTGTATATTTAATAAGAACTTTCTTATTTTGGTTATTGCAGTTATTTATTTATTCAGCAAAACACTGACTTCACATTGTTGGTAAAGCATCAAGGTTGGGATATTTGCTTTATTAAGGCAATAAAGCCAGGCATGTGTTGGAGTTTCCTGGGTTTTGTTTTCCACTCATGAAAAGGTTTAAATCAAATGGAAGGAGGGGATTTTGGAGTGGCTGTGTGATACAGGGGACATGATGAGGGAGTGATGCTGTTTAGGTGTTTTTAAGAGCCCTCCTGGAGCCCCTAAATTCCTCCTCTGTGCTTCACCCTCAGCTCAGGTGTCAGGAGTTTGCCAGAGGACAAACCAAGGGCTCTTCAAAGCTCACTTTGGTATTGAGGAAAAGCTTTTGGAGCCCCCATATTCACTCATTTACTGCTGTGAATTTGGGAATCCCAAACACTCCTGCAAGTCACTGCAGTGAGTCTTAATTTCTAATTTTCCTGGACAGTTCCTAAATCCATATTTATGTAGCAGCTTGATGTCACAGTTGTTCATGGGTTTTGTGGCAGTGTCAGCATCAATCCCTAATCTGTGCCTCCATCACTAGGAGGAGTTGAATGCCATTTTTAAACGTCTTCATTGCCTTAATTTCTCTTTATAACCAGGGAAAATACAAAAGAGGGCTGTTTTTTCCAGGTGAAAAGTGCAGGAGTTGGACCCATACCGAGGAGCACCCAGCAGATGGCATCACAGATCTGGGAATCCCAATTTTGGGCAAGCCCGTGCTGGGCTGGCAGTGCCACTGCTGGTTTGGCTGCAGGGTTTAATTGGGTGGTGACAGTTCCAAGGCCACTGCTGTGCTGAGCATTTCGCAGCTCTGCAGGGATTCCCAGGGATTGGCACCTCCAGCTGGGCCACAGGGTGGATGTGGCTTCATTGTGGGGGAAAAAATGGGTTTTGGAATGGTTTGGGTTGGAAGGGACCTTAAAGATGATTTATTTCCAACCCTGCTGCCATGGCAGGGCGTGGAGAGCTTGCTGCTCTTTGATCCTGAAATTGGGATTGGCCACAAATGCAGTGCTGGTGTTTAGGGAAGATTGTTCAGTGCCACAGATCTGATTTTCCCCTGATTTTCTCTCCCTTTAGGGTTTTCTGTGTGTGATGCATTTTCCCTGCTGGCTTAGTCCTTGCTACAAATCCAGGAGGGCTTTTTTGCACTGGGGATGTCCAATTTCCTCCTGTGCTCTGGCCAATTGTGTTTGCAGGTCATTACACCTCAACATTTTTCATCTCAGCCTCTGAATTTTTGTGGTTTGCAGAGCTCCTGTGCCAAGCTATCATTTGGTATTTTTATATGTGTCAAGCAGAACGTGCAGGGAGCACCTTTTTAATTCTGGAGTTGTCATTGTGGAAGTGACTTTGCAGATGGTGCATCAGCTGCTTGGAAGTATTTGACAGCATCCTGCTTTTGCCTTTTAATAACCTCTCTGTCATGAAGATTTGCGATTGTTTTTGAGTTGTTTTTGGGTTGGCACTAAGTCTGTTCAGCACCCCATGTTTTAAGGACTTTTTATTTTTGGTGGATTGGAATCTGTTATCTCTAATAATGTTTCCTTTGCCTGAGCAAGAGAACCCTGGTGCTCTGTTCACCCCTGAACATCTCATGGATCATTTAGCAATTTAAGTGTGTAATTTAAGTGTGACCATCCTGGTCAGAATGCCAAGGGTTACTGTTGCTCTCTGTGTTGGCCAGGGAGTGACATTTGCAAGGCACCTGGAGCATGAAGGGTGCCACAAAATGCTGTTCTTCCATCTCAGGGCTTTCAGAGGGCTGGGCTGAGGATCCCTTACAGGTGGCATCACCTATTTAGCTTTATTTTTGTCTTAAAATACAATTTCAATGCAGGTTTTGTTTTGCAAGTCACAGAGTCACCCGTGGCTGGTTTTTCTTTTGGCTGCAGCAATGAAAACAATAAAATCCAGGTGAAATTCATCAGGAGGTGCCAGTTTTTTAAAGCTTGGTAAAACCTCTGTCAAACACAGTGGGATCAATTCCTGCCCTTAAGGTGTTTGCAAGGCTTGTTTGTGGTTCTGTATCTCTGATACAAAAATGTTTCCCACAGGATAATCCCCAGTGGAACTTTTATTAATCCCCATTTTGTAGAGCAGATCTGGGATCCCTTTACCCTCCACAATACAAATGTGGTGGATAAATATTCAGTAATTACAGGAAATGGTGTGTGTCTGAAGCACTGATAATCTTGTGGTAATAAAATCACATCCAAGGGCAAAAAGAGACTGAATTCTGAATACTGAAGCAACATTTTCTGTGGGAACAACAGAACTGATCAATTTGGCTTGCATGAGTCAGTGGTTCAGATAATTTATCTAATGTTATTCTAATAGTCTGATTCATGAGAGAGAAAAAAATATGAATATATATAGGCATAATAAGGCCTGACAGAAATTATTTACAACCAACTTTGTCTTTATTTAGATTGTGTGAGTCAGGCATAAAAACAAATTATTTTGTAATTAAACTTTGGCTGCTAGTGGGGCAGCAAATGTTAGCCAGGGAAATCTCTGACTTTGGGAATGCTTTATTGGAGGGTGTTCTCTTGGACAAAGAGCTGTCAAATATCATTAGCACAGCCTGTACATATTTTGTGGTTTTTTTCTTTAAGGTACAGAGCTTGGAGCAATATGGTATCAGTCTGTAGATTAAATGAAAGGTTGCAGAGTGGATACTTTATCTGATTTTCTGTACAAGAAGGCCCAGATTTGCTACTGATAATTCACAGGGCTCAGGAGAGATTTCATCTGCTCATCACCCAGTGCATTCCAGAGGAAGAAGTTTTCCTTTAAATCATTGCAAAGCACATCAGGATTCCAGGGAGCTCAAACCACGAGGATCACTCCAGCACTTCTCTGGGCTGGTGGATGAACAGTGCAGGACACGTTTAGATTTCCAAATCTGGTGGCATTTGGTGAACTGGAAGAGGGAAATGTCAGCAGGGCAGGACAGGGAAATCCTCAGGGAAAAGGAGAAGCACGACCTCTGCAGGCTGGCACTGCTGGCAGCAGAGCTGGGAATTCCTGACAGAATTCCTGCTGGGGTGGCTGTGCTTGGGCTGAGCAAAGCTCTGCAAAGCCCTCAGGGCAGAGGTGCCAGGAATCCCTGGGTCCCCATGGAAAGCCAGGACTGGCACTCACACCTGGCCATGGGGGTGCAGCACAACTCGGCGTGACTCAGGTGCTCATCTCTGTGATGCCACAGATTGCAGCACAAAGCAAAACCCATCTTCATTTCTCACTCCAGTTTTCCCCTGCAGTATCAATTTGGGGTTGGTGGCAGGTAACCAGAGGAGGAATTGATTTTCTGGGAGCAGAGTGCAGGATTTAGCTGGGTACAAAAGCAAACCCATTCCCCCTGTCAGACACGGGGTTGGGTTGTGTCCTTCATCTTCTTTGGGCAGCCTCCAGACCAGCTTCGTACCTTTGGATTATTTAGAAAAAGCTTTTAAAGTTCTGCTGAACAAATTGCTTTCCAGTGAGAAAAGGACAACTTTTTCTGAAGAAGGGAGATGTATTTTTGCCCAGTTCTAACAAAGTGATTGGAGCTGGCAGCTCAGTTATGAAGTCAGAGTTTCATTTTTCAGACGTTACACAGGCACCAAAAGACTTCCACTGGAGGAAGAAGTGTCAGTAACAAACAGTTACCTGTAGTAAGAATCATTCAATTGTCTGTGGACTGTTTTAAAATCTGATTTTGACTTTTCTCAAAATAATTGTGCTGCAGGAGATCAGGCACTGAGACAGGAATTGCAGTTCTGACATCTCTGCATCGACATCCCAGCTCTCAGTTTCAGTTCATTATTTCACCAACTGTGTCACCTTTATTTCCTTGGTGACTGAAGTGATTTAGCAAGTTCTTTGAGACTCTTGAAATGCTGGGTTCAGAGAACCTGTAGATAGGATGGATTTTCTGTTTGCAGTCAAGTATTTTAATTATCGAGTTAAAACTCTGTCTTTTCCTTCAAACACAGAACACTTCTTGTGTGGGGTGGAGATTTGGTATGCAGAGCTTTAAAAAAACTCAGCCAGCTACAGCAAAACCTGAGTCCAGAGCTCAGTTTTTTTGTTTTTAGTACTTGAGTTTAGTTGATGGCAGTGTGTCCTTTAGATTGTAGATAAACAGATAAATTTGTGGACAATTAGTTCCAGTAAGCACAGAGCATTCAGCAGCATAAAGCTGATATTTCCCGGGATCTCATTCCACCATTGGCTGAAAAATATGTTTAACATTTTCTGCAGGCCAGAAAATGACTTCTTTTCTCTCCCTCTGCTGTTTGATTTGCTCTGGTGTCTTTGCCCACTGCGTTTTTCCCATCCAACTTCCCCCAGCCACTCTGTAATTGTGATGATTAAATGTGCAATTAAGGCTTAAGCACTCTTAGCACCAGGGATTTGGAGATGAGGATGGGACTGGACCACTGACATCAGATTTAAATGGCAGCAGTCTGGAACAGAATGTGACTTTGATCCTGCAGGAAGGGCTGGGTGGCTCTGCTGTGGAAATTCCTCACGGGGAGGAAGCATCAGGACCCCAGGACCCAGCAGCAGCCCTGGAATGGATTCATCCACAGGAATTTCTGGAATTATGTGCGTGTTGACAACATACAAATGGCACAGTGCAAATGATATTATTTTAACTTGTTTATCAACTTGTCACCCCAGCCCTTTTCTTATTTTTTTCCCCCCAGTGCAGCGGTGTAAATCTGACTCATGCAGAGAAAGTCACAAAGATGCACTGGCCTGTCTGGATTCCCAGCAATATTATTATGAGAAATACATTAATTTGTCTGTATGGAAAGGATTTACAGGTTGTTGCATTCATTTGTTACCAGAGCCTGAGCACTTAATCACCCAGACTCGCTGCAGCAAGAAAATGATCTCTTCTTCTCAACTCCATTAACAGCACTTTTACAGAGTCCTGAAAAATAGAAATATTGGAGCATGTTAATGGAAGTGACACCTGTAGCTGATGTATTGGTGGCAGGAAATGTGATTAAGTGCCCTGTTAATTAACTCCTTTGCTCTGGTACTCGTAAAAGTGGAGTCATTTTTAAAGGTGGCTGAACTGCCTAGAAAAGGGCACTGCTCAGACCTGGGGGAATGTGGGGGTTTTACCTGGAGAACTTTACCTGCTCCTGATTTTAAATACTTCAATTGCACACCTGATTTCCAAGACCCCAGCAGAGATATAAAGCTGGAAAATCAGTTCCAGGACCTGGTTCACTGCCTGTTTATTTCCTTTGGTTGAAATATCTGAAATACTCTAAGGGTAATTTAAAAACATCCCATTGCTCCCCATATAAAAATATCTAGGATGATGATGAACTGTTAGAAATGAGATTGAGACCATCAGGATTCCTCTTTGACTGCTCCTCCTCTGGCCCAAGCAGGCTGCAGAGCTGGGGACAAATCCCTGTGACACTCATCATTGTGTGTAACCCATTACTGGCATAAATCATTCCAGGTTTTCCACAGGTTTTTCTGCCCAAGCTCTGTCCGTGTGTTTCAGAGTGGTACAACCTTGGTGAAGAGACACAGGGGTTTTTTTCTGTATTAAAACAGAAAAAAGGGCACCTTTTGGTTCAGGAGATTAGAGCCAACAGCAGTGTGAGTTGTACCTTTCAGAACAGCAATTTGTTGGCTATTTAACAGGGAATATTAATTCCTGTTAGCTTGCATTTTCCTTTTTGAGCTGCTTTCATTGACAGAACCACTCTAATAACAGCAGTTGTAAAAAATTATCAGCCCAGCTCTGCACACTCCTGACATTAACTCGCCTCTGGTTCCCCTCATTTGCATTCTGCAGCTGGTAATGAGTTAATGAGTTAATGATCGGTGCAGGTTTAATGAGCAGAGCAGCAATGCAGAGACAGGGGAGTGGATCAGAGTTCATGAAGCTGCTGAGTGGAGGCTTTAATTAGCCCCTGGCTCCAGGTCATTAACAGCATCACCAGCTGATCACGGAGCTCTGGTGGCACTGCTGAATTTGGGGTGGTTTGCAGTGGGAAAAGGGCTCAGATCCTGTCCATGAACAATTCAGGGGTCAGACACTGAGCAGAATTTGGGGTGGTTTGCAGTGGGAAAAGGGCTCAGATCCTGTCCATGAACAATTCAGGCGTCAGAGACTGAGCACACTCCGTGCCTTCCTTCACCCCTCGTGCTGCTGCACTTTGGGGTTCGTTACCACTCTCCAGCCTGACGTTCAATTAACTTTGCTGCAGGTGGACAGGAAATGTTTGTAGGGCCTNCTGCCCAGACTCTGCTTTGGGGCAGCCTCTCAAGGCATCATTGCAAAAAAAATTAAGCAACAAAAATTTAATTTTTCATGAAGGAGTTGCTGACAGTTTCTAGAGGCTGGTCCTGGTTGTGTTGTCCTTGAACTCAGAGATGCCTCAGTTCCCAAAATCATGTGTAAACCAATATAACATAGTCCCTACCCTTGATAACTTTGAAATTGATTTTGGCAACTGTAGTACACTTCTAAAATAAATAGAATTTTACACTTCTAAAAGAAATCGAATTTATTTCAGCTGCTGTGAAAAGGGCGGCTTAAAACGTACATGGGGTAATTTTTTCTGAGAGGTTCCAAACCTGTTTAATCCATTTTCCTCTGCACTTTACATGTGTAATTGCACTTGCCTGCAAAGAGCATTTGAGTGAATGCACAGATCAAAGGAGCTGACAGCTCACATAATAAATCCTGTTTGCTCCTAATAGAGCTACAGGGCTGAGCATTTGTGTGCACAAATCTGGGGAATTTTTAAATATCAGAAGTTACTCAGTGATCAAGTGGTCTCAATCTCATTTCTAACAGTTCATCATCATCTTAGATATTTTTATATGGGGAGCGATGGGATATTTTTAAATTACCCTTACAGCATTTCAGATATTCCAACCAAAGGAAATAAATAGGCAGTGAACCAGGTCCTGGAACTGATTTTCCAGCTTTATATCTCTGCTGGGGTCTTGGAAATCAGGTGTGCAATTGAAGTATTTAAAATCAGAAGCAGGTACAATTCTCCAGGTCACAACCCTGAAAGGTAAAGAAATAGCAAAGTCTCAATTCTCAATGACTTGCCCAGGACAATGACACTGATTTACAGCACAGAGCAATCACTGAACAGTTTTCAGAGGGATTGAGGTTCAGTTTAGTACTGAACATAAACCACAGGTGATGCTGAGGATTGCTTTATTCCGTGTTCTGCCCTTCTATTTCCCATTTTCTTGCATTTATCTTCAAAAACCATAATTAAACTAATGAACCTCTCTGCCTATTGCTTGTCTGACAAGGAAATCACCTTCAGGCACTTGAAAAACCGAGCAGAGGAATTACTCAGCTGGCTAACAGCTTGGATCTGAGCTATCCCTCACTTTTAGAAGCCATTAGGAGGCTCTTGACACGTGGAATATTCCAGCTGTAATCTGATGAGGAGCAGCAGAAAGCAAAGACAAGTTGCAGTCTGGATGAATTTACTGCCAAGGCTAAAGTGCTTTTCAGCAGCCCTCATTTCCCAAAGAACAGCTGGTTTAATCCTCTGAGCCAGCTGCTGATCAACACATCCAAAATCCGAGGTGGGCATGGAAAGAGGTGTTAGACACCCCCCAAAATTCCACAGGGTTTCGGGGCATGCCGGAATTCCAGCCTCAAGGAAGGGATTTTTCTTCCAGCTTCTTCAGGCTGGGGTGCTCACAGCCTCAAGTGATGGGATATTGTGAAGCTGAGTCTTCAAAATGAGGTGAAAGAAGGAATGAGAAGACAGAGTTTGGTGTTGGGAGCTTGGTTTTGCAGCCAGAGCTCGAGGCTCAGATGATTTCCAAAAGTAACGCCTGGAGCCTGCTGTTCCCACAGACTCCCTGCTCCCCTTTTCCTTCTGCATTGAAAACCCAGTTGTTAATTAACCAGCTAATTAATTAATACAGGAGACCTGGCCTTGTTCACCCCTCCAGACCCAGAGGGGTCACTAAAGGTGTTGCTGTCAAAAATGCAATTTCCAGCCCGAGTTACCCCCTTTGTTTGAAAATCTCGTTTGCAGCCCCACAAATCCTCTGGAGTTTTGTTTAAAACCAAAAACCAGCACTGCTGGAAGAGGCAGGACACAGCCCAGCATTTCCCACTAAAATATCCCCACCAAGGAATGAGGGAAAGGGCTGTTGGTGGGGCTGGGGAGGCTCAGGGGCACATCCAGCCCCCACCAGCTCATTTTGCTTGCTGTGTATGAGATGCTGGATGGTTAGCAAAAAAAAAAAAAAAAAAAAAAAAAAAAAAAAAAAAAAAAAAAAAAAAAAAATTGGATTAACAGAATGCTACATTCCTTTTTCTCTAACTTCTGGGTCAAATTTAATCAGCTTACAAGTCAAATAATGCTTTCTGCCACGGCAGTAAACACAGCTGGGATCCAAAGTGGAGCTGTTGGGGGCAGAAAAAAGGCTCATGCAGTTGAATTGTCAGCTAAAATCTTCTTTCAGGCTCTTTCTCATTGCTTGTGATCCTTGGGAGAAAGAGGCAATTTTTCATTTCAGCAGGCCAGGTTGTCTGGGCCCCAGGATTGCTCCTGTCAGACTTTCCTCATTGCTAAGAAACCCCAGCCCTGTAAGTGCTGAAGGAGAACATTTATTTCTTCAGTGAAGCCCAAGTGGAGGGATCAAAAATAGAGAGGAAACAGATTTATTGTGCGAGGTGGGGTGGGGTTTGCCCTGGTCTGGGTTTCTGGCAATAATCAAAGCTCTCTGCAATATTGCACAAGGTGAGATCCCAGTGAAGGCAGGGGAAGGTTGGGCATTTATCATCCAGTTATCAAATCCTTCTTGGTGCAAGGACCAGAGGAGCTCTCTGGCCCAGGGCCACTCTTTGGGGTGGCCAAAGCCATGCAGAACTCGTGGTTCTCACCTGATGCTGGCCAAACCTTCAAATCCTGAACCATTCCAAGGGCACCCCGAGCTGGCAGTGCCACAGGAACCTTCCCCTTCTGCTCCCCATCCTCTCCCCACAGTGCCCAGCACTCTGGTTCCTGGTTTTGCCATTTTTTCATTGAAATTCCCTCCAGAAATTTCAATTTTGTTTTCTTCAGTCAGAATCTCACCTGGGCCATGTTACAGTGGAAAGCAAATTTTTTTTCCTGGAGTTTTTTAAATGCTCAGAAAAGTGGTTTTCTTTTTTTTTTTTCCTCTTTACAGGCAGTGCCAGTGTAGCTTAATTAGAGGAAAGCAAGGAGGTTCATAAAGCACTGCTGTACTAATTACTACTGAAATATTGCAGGTAGCGTGGTGAGCACAAATCCCATGGAATAATTTCACCAAAATTTGTGACTTTCTCTATGTTTTCCAACTCCTGCTTCTAGTCTAACTGAACCCAAACCAGAATATCATTTTCTGATCACAATATTTTTTTTCCTCCAATTGTTTGTAAAGCAGTGAATTGTACAGCATGTTCTGAATATTAGAAAGCATTTCCTTGCTTGGTCAGGAGCCAGCAATAAAAGAAATTATAATGAGCTCATTTCAATTCCAAATGAACTCATTCCTGTGCTGGCTGCTGAAAATGCATGAGCCACTGGCACGAGCAACTTGGATTCTCCTTTTTTCTTCCTGCATGCCCACAGAAAACATCCAGGCTGGAATGGTTCAAAATGAACAGGCTGGAGAAGGAAATGAGCCCCTGTCACAGCGTTGGCTTTGTCTGGCCTGGTTTGGAGCTCCTGATCCAGAAAAGCTTCACAGGCACGAGAGCAGGACTGTGGAACCCTGGAGTTCAGCCCTCTAAAACCCCATTTTGGGTAGTGGTAGCTAATATTTTTTAAAATTGGAGTCTCTGAACGAGCTCTTAAAAACACACAAAATGTTCCCCTGCTCTTGTCACGGAATTGCCACGTTGAGATAAAAAGGTCTCGACTGTGTTCTGCTCCTGCATTTCCAAAGTGCTCCAAAGGATTTTTTATATCAGTATTCGGTGCTGCAACACAGACTTTAAATGCCTTGAGCTCTTGTAAGAGGGATTTTATCTTTGTTTTTCAGTTTGGGAAGTCTTGTGGCAATCAAACTGTGAATCTGCTGAAATCTATGGCAACAGAGCCCAGGAAATGTTAGCAAGGCTGTTCTCTGTGGGAGAAAAAGTAACTGGAGCTGGGTAAATTGGAATGTAATTCCAACCAGTAATCAAAAATACAAAATATTCTGGTGGAAAACGCCCTGCCCATGGCAGGGGCTTGGACCTGGATGGTCTTTGAGGTCCCTTCCAACCCAAACCATTCTGTGATTCGAGGATTTTTTCTAAGCTAAAACTCCACCAGACCTCTCTTCTTCCTCCTCCTCCTCCTTCCCTCAGTGTTGTCCTTCCCTACCTACCCTTCCCATTTACTCTGAATGCTTTTAAATAGACCAAATATTAATTTAATATTAAATATTAATTTCTGAGACCATTTAAAACCCCAATTCACTCTTCCCAACAGCTCCAGGTTTTCATGCTAAAGCTGGGACTAAACTGATGATTAATCAGCCAAGCCAGTGACTGGAAATGTGATTTTGAGTCAGCAGCCTCAGTTCCCTCTGCTCAAGGAGGGGAAAACATCGATTTTTGTACCTGTCAGGAGCACTGAGTCACTGCTGCCCAGCATCTGAGGCTGCACTGCTGGGAAGACAAACCAGGGCTGCAAATCCTGATTTATTTTGCCTCAGTGCTTCAGATGGGCCTGGGGCAGTGCCTCAGGCTTCTCCTGTCTCACCCAGTCATTCCCAGCACTGGGAATGGGCTCCAAATAAACCATTCCCCACTGGGAGTGGGCTGGGATCCCAAACGAACTATTCCTCACTGGGAGTGGGCTGGGATCCCAAAGAAACCATTCCTCACTGGGAGTGGGCTGGAATCCCAGCTGGAGCTGGGCTTTGTCCTGGGACTGACTGGGAATCCAGGTTTAATCCTGAGAATCTGGGCTTTATCTTGGGACTGACTGGGAATCTGGGCTTTGTCCTGGGGCTGACTGGGAATCTGGATTTTATCCTAGGTCTGACTGGGAATCCAGGCTTTGTCCTGGGACTTACTGGGAATCTGAGCTTTGTCCTGGGGTTAACTGGGAATCTGGGCTTTGTCCTGGGGCTGCCTGGGAATCTGCTGGGACACAGCAGGAGGATCCCCGTGCGCAGTGCGGGGCTGGCACAGGTCCCATCCTGTCCCTGGTCCCGCTCTGCCTGCCCTGGCTGAGGAGAGGCAGAGGGCAGGAGGATGAGGGATGTCTGTGGTGCTCTGGTTTCTCTCTGGAGATTCTTTTTAAGAAGCAAATTGGCTGCTTCTGCCAGAACTGGATGAAAATTTGGGCAAAAGCAGCAGAGGGAACAATTCCTGTTGGCAGCACACGCCCAGAGCAATCCAGAACATCCCGAGGATGCTCTGGCACCCCAGTTTGGATTCAAATATGGTCGAAAATAGAGAGCAAAGCAATTAACCTGCAAAATTAACTGCTGGGGTTATTCAGTGGAGCAATCCAGAACTTCCAGAGGATGAGGATTCCACACCCTGCTCCATCTCCTGCTGATCCCAGCAGGATTTCCTGGAGGGTTTGGAGTAAGAGCACTCTGAAAATATGATTTTACAACACAGAACATTTTGGTGAGCTCACTTTCCCTCTCCCCTCTCCTCAGAGCTGTGATTTAAGTGTGACTGGGCAATGTGCTGAGGTAAAAACTCCACTTCCAGCCAAAGTGAAGGATTCTTCCCATTCAGTTTAATTGCAAAATATTTGGTGTGATATTAAGTTTGGCTTCAGACTGGTGGCATGGTAATGGTTTTGATTTTCTCTCTCAGCTTGAAGCCTGCCTCATAAACATTGGCTGACAGGCCTATCTTTCATCTCCCTGACAGCAAACTGATCTGTCAAAAATCCCAATTAATATTCCGAGAGGGAGAAGGAAAGGAATGCAATTCAAATCAGGTTCAATCACATGAGTCAGGATGTGGGATTCCTCCCTCTGAATCTCTCAGGTGCCTCTTGAAGGTGTCATTCTGCACGTGGGAAGTCCAGCTGCAGTGGGGCTTTGCCTGTTGGTGCCTCCAGAAGAGGTTCAGGGGTTTTTTTGCAGTGTCCTTGTCCTGCCCAGTGCCTCTTCCCTGGGGCATTCCCTGCTGCTTCCACTTCTGCGTTTCCCTCAGTGAAAGCACTGCTGATTTTCCTACATTCTGTGAGCTGAAGATCTCGGATCATTTTTTCTTCACAATTTAAAAGCCACCAATTCAAACTCCCAGCACTTTCTGCACACTTTGAAGAGGCTTTTCAGCGCTCCGGTCGCTCCTCTGCTCAGCTGTGGTTGAAATTCAGGGATTGCAGCGAGCCAAGTGCTGCTCCTGCAATAAATTTCCTGGTCTTGCAAGGCAGCTGAGAGTGGGGTTTGATCCTGTTGTTAATCACCATAATGGTAAACAAACCCTAATGTCAGGAATGTGTGAAAGGCAATGGAAAACAGCACTGCAGAGGAAAGTGGCGGTGGCTGCGTTCGCTCATTATCCACTGAATAACCCAGCAGTTAATGCCTTTGCAGGCTAATTGCTCTGCTTTCTATTTTAGGCCAGAAAAGTCATATTTGAATACAAATTGGGCTGCCATGTTTATCATGGAACATTTTTTTTTTATGACTAATTAACTTTCTTTTGCATTTAAACCACTAAAGCCAATTGAACTCCAGGCTGACGAGCACCACTCTCCTCTTTGGGGAACACATTTAAAATTGCAGCAAGGGATCCCAGGTGATCTGAAATGCTTTATTGGCTCTTAGACCCCCACTTCAGATCACTCAAAAATCAAAGTGATGCTGCAAAAGACTGATTGTTGTGTGACTTGCAGAGTTCTCTGCTGTTTGCAGAGCAAACCCATGAAATACGGACGTGTTTACGAAATCTTGCTCAGGAGAGATCATCTCAAGCACTCGAGTTAAATCTTTCTATTTGCCACAGTAATTGTTCTTTTACAGTAACAGTGGGGGTTGGAAAAGAATAGTTTGGTTTCTGGATTGAGTTTTGGATTGGAGGTGTTTTCCCCTCTGTAAATCACAGGATCTTGTGATTTTTGCCCCATCCCCACCTTGTCCCCAGCCCAGAGCCCTGAGTGCCACCTCCAGCAATTCCTGGGACACCTCCAGGGCTGAGCACTCCAGTCCTCCCTGGGCAGTTCCAGCTCCTGACCCCCTTTCCATGGGGAAATTCCTGCTGGAGCCCACCCTGCCCCTCCCTGGCCCAGCCTGGGGCCGTTCCCTCTCCTCCTGTCCCTGTCCCTGGGAGCAGAGCCCGACCCCCCCGCTGTCCCCTCCTGGCAGGAGCTGTGCAGAGCCACAAATTCCCCCTGAGCCTCCTTTGCTCCAGGTGAGCCCCCTCAGCTCCCTCAGGGATTCTCCAGCCCCTTCCCGGCTCCCTCAGGGATTCTCCAGCCCCTTCCCAGCTCCATCAGGAATTCTCCAGCCCCTTCCCAGCTCCATCCCCTGCCCTGGACATGCTCCAGCCCCTCAGGGTCCCTCTTGAGAGGGGCCAGGACTGGACACTGTGACCTCCCCAGTGCCAGCACGTTGGGACAGTCCCTGCCCTGCTCCTGCTGCCCACACTATTTTGGACACAATTTTCTGCTTTTTAGGCCGATGGCATCCTGGCTGGTCGACCAAGGTGAGTTCAACCCCTGCAGATGGTTTAGCCCGAGGGAATGATGTATTTTTAACGAGCTGTAATTGCAGCACACATTTCCATGGCAGAGAGCTCATGCACAGCTGAGTGCCTGAACACACGTTCTGATTTTAGTTCCTATTTTGATAACTCTCTTTTGCAGCTCCAAATGCTCGACACTGAAAATCCTTTCAAACAGGATGACAGGAAATGCTCTCCCCCACACAACTTTGGTCACTAGTGAGTTTTATTGACTGAGTGGCATTTTGGGCATGAGGAGAGACTTGCATTTATTTAAAACCCCAAATACATCCCAATGAGATGTGTCCTGAGCTGACCTGCCAGTTCTATTTCTCCTGTCTTTTTTGGGTTTTTTTGGGAAATGAGTGCCATAGGGGCAGCAAAAGCAACTTCTTTTGTTCTGTTGAATTCAGCATTTGCTAAATTCCAACATAATTCCTGCCAGGTATTGCCAGAGAACCTGGATCTGCCAGCCTGCCTGGGTGTGCAGATGTTCCAGGCTCTGCTTGCCAACTTCCCACAAGATTTTCTCTCTCGGACTGGGTTACTAAGACAACAGCTCCACTCAGTTCTTTGAAGCCAATTCATTATTTGAACGAGCAGAACGAGTCCTTCTGCCACTCCTTGCGTTCCTGCAGTCATTTTTAGCTCTCACATTGCCTCGGGGTGGCTGCAGGGCGCTGACTTGTTCATTGTGCAGCCTCAGAAGGTGCTGCCAGGTGCTGCTGGACCCGTCTCAGCGAGATCCTGCTCTGGGATGCTGCTGTGTGACACCACAGGAGGATCAGCTCGGGCCCAAAAGGCAAATTCTGGGTTTCTGGTACATATTCATGGACAAATCCATCAAAAGGAGGCGGCAGCACGTTGTGGTTTCAAATTCTTGTGATTCACCTCGCTGTAATGTGATCTTTGTAACGTGCACTGGACTGAGAATCAAACACTGGGAGGAGAACAAATACATTTGGCTTGAGAGGAATTTCTTTAAATGTCCTGAACAACAAAAATGAATGATCCTTAAGGAATCCAGGAATGTGGCTGAGCTGCAGCATTACAGAAATTCAGCATTCCCACATGGTTGTCAGTGGCTTCTGTGATGGATCAGAGGGATCCATGCATTGATTTAAGATTTGTCCTTCCAACATTTTTAGGACTGAGCAGTGAAATGATTTTGTTGGTCTGCCCTAAATGTACTTGAAGGCCCTTCAATAAATACAACTGCTTTTTATTCCCTTAGTTCTTCTGGCCTCTGTTTTTAGGTAGTCCTGAAAAGGCATCAACAGGACATGGTGGTGGAAATTTCTTTGCAGTCACAGGTGAAAAACTGGAGCAAGACTAAAGGAAGGTTTTTATTCAGTAATGGCCTGGTTTGGAGGGCCATTGTGAGGCAGGGCTGCCTGGGAGAGGCCCATCCCTCCCCTCACATTTCCACAGGAAAATTCCTCTGCCACCCTCAGCTTTTCCCTCCCCCCGGGGGAAATGCAGCTCTCCATTTAGCTCACCAAAATACGGCCACTTTTGGGATTGCTCACATCCTTACCCCCCAGCTCTCCTTCCCACCCTGCTCTGCACCACCAGGGATGCCATCACTGCAATCTTGCTCCTTTTTCTCACTTCCAGCAGACAAATGAAGCTTTTTGTCTCATTTTTTCCCTCTTTTATTGCACGAGCCGCAGGTTTGATGCGGATCCTGTGAAGCTCCTGGTGTGTGGGATGGTTTTCCTCTCCCAGAGCTGCTTTTCCTTCTGTTCCCTGCTCGGGAGAGGTGAGAGCCTCCACCAGCTGCTGTCTGGGCTGGGTGTCGTGCTCCTCATGCTCCCTGTCTGCTCGCCAGCATCGTTTGCAGAGCTGGGAAACGCCAGGAGAGGGAAATTGGGAGAAAAATGAAGGAGTGATTTAACATTCCGCCTGCATTTTGGTACCTGTAAATTAAAAACAACCAAACCAAACCAAACCCCCAAAGCCACAACCCCAATACCTACATGGCAGGGGATTATGGGGTTTAATGTAATTATGGGGCTTTAACAAACGGTGCTTTTCATTGCCTTCTGCTCCTTTACCTGGCAGGGCTTCAGACAAGGATCAAACCTGCTCAGGGCAGATTTCCACCTCTCCATTTCCACCTCTCCATTTCCACCTCTTCATTTCCACCTCTCCATTTCCACCTCTCCAGTTCCACCTCTCCATTTCCACCTCTCCATTTCCACCTCTCCATTTCCACCTCTTCATTTCCACCTCTCCATTTCCACCTCTCCATTTCCACCTCTCCATTTCCACCTCTTCATTTCCACCTCTTCATTTCCACCTCTCCATTTCCACCTCTCCATTTCCACCTCTTCATTTCCACCTCTCCATTTCCACCTCTCCATTTCCACCTCTTCATTTCCACCTCTCCATTTCCACATGCTGCCTCTGGAATATTGGAGATGCTGAGGGATCTGCTCACAGCTCTTCTCAACCCTGACTGTGACAGGGCGGAATGTGAATCACAAATATGATTTTTTGACTGGGTTGTTGGGTTGTCTTTTAAAAAAATTCTTCATTTTCCCCAAAGCCATGAAGATTGATCAGCCCCTCAGTGCCTGGGGACATCAAACTGGATGGTTCCATCGCAACTGCAGTGGCTTCATCTTCCAAATGCTTTTATCTTATCATCCTTTCTTTTTTTAAGTAATTTCTGACTGATTCTAAAACTCTTGTCACTGAATGACTGAGGAGTTGTGAGCAGCACTGTAATATTTGCTTTTATCTGTCATGCATATTTGCACTTGCTTTGAGTTAATTTGTCACATATTTTATAATTACCATTAACCATCTGAAATCTTCTCTGGATGAAATGCTCTGCCAGCCTGGCCGTTTGCAGTCACTCACTTTCAATTAAGCAAATTTTTAAATAAACCTTTTGATCTTCTTTATATTTTTCAGGCCCTGCCTTTTAGCTTCACCACACTGGATTTTGGCTTCTGGTTCATGAGTTTAGAGCAACCTTTTTGCTCAAATATCCTTGGAAATACTGCAA
This sequence comes from Dicaeum eximium, assembly GCA_013396995.1. Classification (NCBI taxonomy): domain Eukaryota; kingdom Metazoa; phylum Chordata; class Aves; order Passeriformes; family Dicaeidae; genus Dicaeum; species Dicaeum eximium. The sequence goes on along the minus strand of VWZP01009913.1, from coordinate 1,393,208 downwards.
AGTTCACAGAGACTGATTTCCTTTCTACTTTTTGTGTCTGTTAAATTATATTATTGAACTGTTAAGAGGTCTTTTCCCCCCTCTCCTATATTTATCAGTAAAAATATTTCCCAACTCAATGAATCCTTTGCATTAAGCTACAAGGAGCTATTTAGTTTCCATAAGTGCAAGGTCTATTTTATTTAATATTGATTTTTTTTTTTTTAATATGTGGCTCGTGCTTCCTTAAAGCCTGGGCTGCATTTTTTCCACTGACTCAGCTCCAAAAGTGCACCCAGAGTTTATTGCTTTGCCTTCCAGCCCTGCAGTGCAATTGTTTCTGTCCTGGAATATTTGGGAAAATCTCTCCCTGCCAGATAAGGACACATCAAAGCTTTAATAGTTTATTTTACAAGGATATTTTGGAGTCTTTCTAATCTGCTGGCACCGTTGCTTCTGCACTGCCACTTGTTGAGTGAAAGGATAATCTTCCTTTTGGATTAGGGTGAGGAATTTTAGAGCAAGAAGTGCCCACGTGAGAGGAGTTCATTGTTGCTCCCACTGAAGCTCAGGGAGGTCACTGAGCCCAGATCAGGTTTTCATCCTGCTCAGCTGCCAGCATTAACTCCAGCTCCCCAGAAAGAGCCAGGAAAGGAAAATCAACAGGATTATATGGAAAAGGTTTTCTACCTTTCTTCTAGAAATGAAGGTGCAAGCAAAAGATGACAGAAAAGTCCAATTTAGAACCAGCTCGTGTTTAAATTTGTGATGTAAAGCAAAGAAGCTTTTTTGAATTTCCAAGCGAAACACTCGAACATTTGGGTTTCAACTGAAACTCTTCTGCTTTTCTTTTGCAGGATAATAATGGTAATTTTTTCCCAGATAAATGAGGCATTTCCCCAGCCCTCCTTCCCTCTCTCTGCCTCTCTCCACCTGGCTCTACACAAAGCAGAATTGTTGGGATGAATCCCGTTCTGTGCAGTGACATGGTAACCCAGTTAATCGGTTATTTATTGTCATTAAATATTGATTATCAGTGATTCCTGCTGGCAGGCACTTCCAACGAGCTCTGTGCCTTCCTGCAGTGCTGGGATGGGGATTTTTTATCAGTTCAATGTTCAGTCTCATGAATTTTCATGTTTTGGCACTGACAGCTGCATGGTAATTCTGCGTGCATTTCACTAATGCAGTTTTCTACCTGATGTGTTTAAAAATCCCTGGGGTGAATAAAGATGTTTTAACTGAGGGTCCTGCCCTCACTTCACCCAGAAATGCTCGAATTTATACCCGATTTTATGGATGTTTCCTAAATTCTGTGACCCAATGGAGCCTGACAGAGCTGGACATTTCCTGTTAGATTGTGGATGATGTGCAGAGAAATATGTACAGGGGGAGATGGAACAGCAGGGAAAAGTACCTGAGAAATCTTCATTTCAGCAGAATTCATTCACTCAAAATGAATTAGCACCATGACACATAAGTGGGGAAGGAATTTCTGAGCAGTTTTATGCTGTGGATCCAGCATTTGCACCAGAGGAGAACAAGCCACACTTATGAGGCAAAATTAATAAATTCGGGATAAACTCCTTTTTTTTTTTGTTTTTCTCCAAAATTAAATTATCCCAGGCAACACTTTGCAAAAGGAGAATAAGGGATTTCTAAGTCTGCAGTAACATGAGAAAACCCATCAATTTTTATAAAGAATTTGAGTTTCTTCTTTCAGTCAGTATCTCTTGTATCTCCTCACGGCTAGAACTCGTCCAAATTCACAATTCCCACTGCAAAAATCAGGAGGAAATGTCACAAATGTACCTCACACCACAACAAAAATAGACCCTGGAATGCCCAAAAGCTTTTCATGGAGATGCTGTGGTTGAAATATTGCATTCCAGTAACCTCTGAGCACTTGAAAAAGTCAGCACCTTCTTGGTGATGTTATCATCTCCTAACTCCTCTGGAAAATCAAAACAAAAGCGGAAAAATGTTGGCATTTTCACCTTATGGAGGCAAAATTGTAGGGGAGCATTTCATAAAAAAATATTGATGTGTGTTGTGGATTTCCAGAAAATCATTTCAGGGTGATCAATAAGAAACTTCCTTTTTTTTCTTTTTTTTTTTTTTTAATCAGGAAATGCTTCACTAGTCCCAGAAAATAACTTCCATAGTAGATATTGCTTCCTGAAATTAGGTACTGTTTTATCCTTTAATTTGGGAGGTCCCAGAGATTTGGCAGATTTCAGCCGTGAAGAAATAATATCCTGAAATTCTTTTCCTTTTAATGCCAATACTATTGCTGCTGTTTCTTAGGAAGCGCCAAGGGCCCCGTGTTGCAGATAAATAGGATAAATGTAACTTCCTTTTCAAATGTCAGGATGGCATTTTGGGGAAAACTGAGTTAAAATTTGTGATTTGTGTTTGTGGGGGGCTAAAAGCAGGGAGCTCATTGTAGGGCAGCACAATGAGAGTTTTGATGAGATTAAAATATAACAATAATCCACTTAAATTATTAATAACAGGCTGGTGCTTCAAAGTGACCCTTGGCTCTTATCGTCCCCAGAAATAATAGCAATAATATTGGCATTAAAAGGAAAAGGATTTCAGTGACAGCTTATTAAAGAGGTTTTTGACAGTTTGGAATGTGGATGAAGATAAATATAGTGCTGCATTTCCTTGTGGTGAGGGCTAATGGTCAGCAGACCCCGGGGAAGGGAAAGGATTCCTGTTAAACCAACCAGGGCCCACATTTACATCTTAAAAAGTGGGAAACGAGTTTTTTTCTGGAGATAGCACCGAGTGGAAAACCTGAACAATGAGATTATCTGGCACATTCTCTGAATGGATTGCCCAGATGGGAATTAAAGTGCATTTTCTCTTTGAACCGTGGCGTTTGTAAGGGATTCCTGCTGTTCAAAGGGAAGATCTAAGTGGCCTCTAATATCCTAATTCATCAAAGAATAAGCATAGGCTTAAACCCACTTGCTTTAGCCAAGCTCTCAGGAATGTGTTTACCTGCAGGAATATGCCAGTGACTGATGAAACCAGCACTGAGCGTTTCCAGGTCCTAACAGGGATTAGAAGAAACGTCTAAACTTATGGAAAAGCCATCTGAAGTGGCTCTGTCGTTTCTTCCCTGGATGCCACCACGATCCTGGATGCCACCACATTGCTCCTGGATGTCACCACTGGCTGGATGCCACCACGATCCTGGATGCCACCACATTGCTCCTGGATGTCACCACTGGCTGGATGCCACCACGATCCTTTTGGCTGCCCAAAATGAAGCAGCCACACATCCAAACCAGACAGAGGTGCTATCAGAGGTGGATTTAGCCTCCATAATCTTTTCCAACCTAAATGATTCTCTGATTCTGTGACCTAAATAAATACGGGCAGCTTTTCCCCCCGCCCTGAGCCCAGCCCAGCTGGGGGCTGCTCTCCATGGGGAGCTCCCTGGGGCTTCCCTGCTCTGCCATTTTTGCTGTCCCATTTGTCATTTCCACCTCAGGGTAATTCCCAAAGTCAAAGCCCCGTGTCTGGTGACCTCCTTGGGCTGTGTTTGTGGCTCTGTTAAAGCTGTTGTGCTGTCCCCTTTTCCAGCACGGGGTATTTACAGATAACCCGTGCGGAACCACCAGAGCCCCTCTCCGCTGCCTCTCCGGAGCGCTCGGCAGCGTTTGCCCGTTCTTGGAAAAGGAGAACTTGGAGCCACAGAAGGCGACTCCAGGGCCCGGAGCCAGGCGAGCTCTGTCCTCCTGCAGCGCACATTGCCCGTAAATGTCACAGCTCGGGCTCGGGTGACATTTCCCCGGCATCAGGCACGGCCGCGGGGCAGCAGCTCGGGTTACCCGTCCCTCGCCCTTGGGAGGAGATTCCGGAGCATCCTGCCGGGATTTCAGGCACCCGAGAAGTGGGAAAGGCTTTGCTGGGGAGAAGCCACGGGTGTGAGGGCTGGGCCGCGGGCAGCTGCGGGGCAGTGCGGGGTGCAGGACGGGGTGAGGGTGCGGGATGGAGCCGCGGGGGTCGCACCGAGGGGAGGGCGGCCGGGGCTGNCTCCCGGGGCGGTTCTGTCCCTCCCGGGCGGTTCTGTCCCTGCCGGGGCGGTGCTGTCCCTCCCCTCCCGGGGCGGTTCTGTCCCTCCCGGGCGGTTCTGTCCCTGCCGGGGCGGTGCTGTCCCTCCCCTCCCGGGGCGGTTCTGTCCCTCCCGGGCGGTTCTGTCCCTGCCGGGGCGGTGCTGTCCCTCCCCTCCCGGGGCGGTTCTGTCCCTCCCGGGCGGTTCTGTCCCTGCCGGGGCGGTGCTGTCCCTCCCCTCCCGGGGCGGTTCTGTCCCTCCCGGGCGGTTCTGTCCCTGCCGGGGCGGTGCTGTCCCTCCCCTCCCGGGGCGGTTCTGTCCCTCCCGGGCGGTTCTGTCCCTGCCGGGGCGGTGCTGTCCCTCCCCTCCCGGGGCGGTTCTGTCCCTCCCGGGCGGTTCTGTCCCTGCCGGGGCGGTGCTGTCCCTCCCCTCCCGGGGCGGTTCTGTCCCTCCCGGGGCGGTTCTGTCCCTCCCGGGCGGTTCTGTCGCTGCCGGGGCGCGGCTGGCGCTGCCCGGCCATGCGGGCGGGCTGAGCGGCGCCGCCGCCGCCTGTCCCGGGCGAGGATGGCCTCCAATTTCAACGACATCGTGAAGCAGGGCTACGTGCGCATCCGGAGCCGCCGCCTGGGGGTGAGTGCCCAGGGCTGCGCGTTTTGCCATTTATTTTTTTTTTCCCCCTGCCAATCCTTTGTCCTCTTTTTGCAAACTGAGCTGGGTGGGTTTTTCCGCAGGAAACAAAAAGATGGGGAGCGAGGAATGAAGGCACCTGAACATATATAATATATAGGTGTGGGTGTATATATTTATTTTCTCCTCGCTCTCCCGCCGGGAGCGGGGGATGCTGCGCTGCCTCCACCTCCCGTCCCTGCCCTTCGCTGCGAGCGCTGCTCCGGGAGGAACCGGGCTGGGGCTCTGGGGCTGGGGATCCGGGAGGGATCCGGGGCTGGGGCTCCGGGGATCTCCGGGCAGGGCTGAGCTGAGCGCTCTGGAGCCGCTCCGGTGCCGCAGGTCCTGCTGCCACGCAGGGTTTGGGGTCCTGCGTGGCACAGGTGAAGCTTTGCGGTGTCTCCGGGGCTTTTAGAGTCGCTTGAGTTGCGCGAAATGATACTCACGCAGCCCCCTTCAGCGGCTGGTTTGATACTGAAGTTGTTTTCGGGCTGTTCTGCTGCCGGTTCCGGCTGTAGGCTGGATGTGCCGGGAGGGGCAGGGCAGATCCCCGCAGTGCCTGGGCTGGAATGAGCTCTGGAATTCCGGGGCTGTTCTCCAGTCCAGGGGCTCCCCCGAGCCGTCAGGGGATGCGACTGGAGAGCTCCGTGTCCCTGAGCGAGCCTGGCTCGGGGGGATGCTCCTGGAGGGAGGCTGTGTGTGTGTAAAACATTCCAGAGGTGAATCTGCCTCTCAGCGCTGGAAAGGAACTGATTCCTCGTGTTTGTTAAAAACTGTTGGGTTGGCAATCCAGAATTTGTTCGTTTCAGGGGAGTGTCTGGTCCTCTGAAAGCTTTTGCCGCCTCACTGCAATTCCAGTTCCCTTCTCTTGCTGCGCCCATGGGCAATGACTTCTCCACAGTTTTGGGAACAGGAAAGCATTGAAAAGTCTTCCATCAGGCTGGATTTCTCATCCCTGCACTCGCAGGCACAGTTCATTCTGTAAAACCGTGAGAATCTGTGACATTTTGAGGGAATGTCACTCGGAGAGCACTTGTAGTAAATTTGGCACAATCGGTGTGTCCTGATCCAGCCTCGTTACTGAATGAATATACAGCAGTGTTCACTTTGCTCTGGCATAAAGGATGAGTAAGATTAAACTGTGACACATTTTTCCATGCTGTAACAGTGAAGCTCAATGAACATGTGAATAAGGTTTATCTAACTCCACAATAGTTGTAAATGCTGTCAGTGCTGGTGCCTTTGGAGAAATGCTGGAAAGCTTTCCCTGCTTTTATTAAAGCTTTCCAGGCCACTCTGAGGGTGCTGCTGGTGAGGAAATGCTGGATGCCCTCTCAGGAGATGTGCATGTGACAGCTGAATGCAAAAATAGAGAAGTGGAGAATGGCACAGAGTCCATGGACATGGAACAAACGGGAAATGTTTCCTTTGAAAAGACAGTTTGGTTTTTGTTCCAGTTCCAAAGGTTTGTCTCGTTGTCAGTGGCTGGAAGGTGCAGAAGGGGTGATGCACAGTGGAGGAGTCCAGGCTGAGTCCCAGAGAGGTGCCATGGCTGAGGATAAGCCCTGGGCTCCCCCAGCTCTGATTTTTCTGTCCTGGCAGCATTCCCGAGCTGTGGAGAGCCCCAGGGAGGTGCTGGGATCTGGTGGCCTGCTCAGACCCTGCTCCCTCTGTTGGGAACACCCATCCCAAGCAGCAGCAGAGCTTTTCTCTCCTGGTACTTCCCAGCTTGGGAACCGATGGCCCAGGGCTCGGGAGCAGATGTGGCCGCAGATTCTCCTGCAGCATTTTCTGTGAGCTGCTGACAGCCCAGTGCCCTGATTTGCAGCAGCCAAGCAGAAATGGTAATTATGGTCAGTCTGAGGTCTCCAAAGGCAGGGCTGCAGCGTGCCCCTGCCCTGGGTGCACCTTCCTCTGGCTCCAGGTGAGATGTGACACCTGCAGCTGGAGCTGGCCGAGCTCCTGCCTTCAGCAGAGCCCGAATTCAGCCTCACTCAGCGGCTGCTGCCAGCTTGGCTCCGTCCGAGGGTGAAGGATTTATGCCAACAGGTTGGTTTTGTGCTGGGGAGGGCTGTGGGACACCCAGGAGCTGGAGATGGGAAGAGAAAAAATACTTTAGAGTGTAAGATGGTAACTTTGAGACAACTTCCCCGTGCTGTGCCTGCTGCAGCCTGTTGCTGTGAGTGGAGAGGGATCTCAGCACTCCCCGTGTGCAGGATGTGAGTGGGAGTCGCTGAAATCCATTCCCATATTCTGGTGGCACAGCTGTAATCAGAGCACCGTCTCTGCAGGCTGAATGCAGCTCCTGCCTTTGCCTCTGTAATGTTTGGTAATTCCATCTCCAAGGGAACTGGGAGCAGAGCTTGGAGCCACAAATTACCTCCAGAAATGACTTTTCCTGAGGACCTGGGGTGCAGGTGCCACATTTGGAATGGAAGGGGTGCAGAGAAGCAGCCAGCTCAAATCCAGACCTCTTCTAAAAGGAACGTGACAGTTCTGGAAGGCCCCACTTTGTAATTCCAAAATTGAATTTAGGCTAATTAGTTTTGCACCTGAACTCTTTCTGCGTGCTTGAAACATGTGAGTTTAATTGAATATTATTTAATAGCATAGTTTCCATAGCAACATTTGTATCACATGTGTCTTCTGCAGAGCCGAATTTATTCAGGAGAAAGCTCACTCTTCCTGACTATTTCCATCTTTGTAGGGAGGAAAATAATTCCCTGAGCCCATGGTGTGGGGCTGGTGTGTCATTAGCAGTGACACACAGGAGGCTGTGTGCTGGGAAACTGCTGACAGGGCAGAAGCACCACGTCCCAGAGCTCTTTAAACCAGCAAAAAATCAGCTTTGCTGTGGGAGGAGGGGTTCTGTCAGAGAGCACAAGGCCTGTGTTCTGGGCAGGGGACACTCGGTGCTTCTGCACCACCTCTCAGCTGATTGAGGGATTTGTATCTCTGTGTGAAGCAGGGCTGTTGCTTTATGGCCTTTCTCTGTCTGAAAAGTCATTTTTGTGCCCATGATTTTCAAATCGTGCCTCACCCCGTGGTACAGGTGTGACCTTTCTGAGGGGGAGTGCACCATGGAGATGTTTCCCTAATGGCAGAGCCTGTTCTTGCCTTTCCATTTCTGGGGTGGGTGGATGTGAACACACCTGGGATTTCTCTTTAGGTTGGGCTGGCTCAGTTAAAAATACCAATTAAAATCAAAACAGGAGCAGATCTTGGGCAGGGAGGGTTTGTAGCACTGTGGGCATGAGGAGCTGTACAAGGGGAAAGGCAGCTGAGGCTCCCACTGGTGTGTGCTGGTCCAGGCTCACACTTTTTGGGTGGCTGAGATTCCCCCTCCTGTACCCACTCCTCAGCTCCTGTGCAAGATGTGACTGGTTCCCTCTTTAGTGTGACCCTGGGTGAGGACAGGAATTGGATCTGTGTGGGTCAGGTTTCTGTGCTCAACGGGCCTGCCTGGCCCAAAACATCTTCATCACATCAGGGGGAAGGAATGTCCTGTCAGGGGTGTCCTGTAAGGGATGTCCTGTAAGGGGTGTCCTGTCAGGGATGTCCTGTCAGGGGTGTCCTGTCAGGGATGTCCTGTCAGGGGTGTCCTGTAAGGGATGTCCTGTAAGGGGTGTCCTGTCAGGGGTGTCCTGTAAGGGATGTCCTGTAAGGGGTGTCCTGTAAGGGGTGTCCTGTCAGGGGTGTCCTGTAAGGGGTGTCCTGTCAGGGGTGTCCTGTCAGGGGTGTCCTGTCAGGGATGTCCTGTAAGGAGTGTCCTGTCAGGGGTGTCCTGTAAGGGATGTCCTGTCAGGGATGTCCTGTCAGGGATGTCCTGTCAGGGATGTCCTGTCAGGGATGTCCTGTCAGGGGTGTCCTGTCAGGGATGTCCTGTCAGGGATGTCCTGTCAGGGGTGTCCTGTAAGGGGTGTCCTGTAAGGGATGTCCTGTAAGGAGTGTCCTGTCAGGGGTGTCCTGTCAGGGGTGTCCTGTAAGGGATGTCCTGTAAGGGATGTCCTGTCAGGGATGTCCTGTCAAGGATGTCCTGTAAGGGGTGTCCTGTAAGGGATGTCCTATCAGGGATGTCCTGTCAAGGATGTCCTGTCAGGGATGTCCTGTCAGGGGTGTCCTCCGAGTTAGGGCACTCCTGGCCAGCCCCTGGCAGGGATTTGTGGTAATTCAGCCTTCAGCCTGTGACAGGAGGGAGCTGAGGCTGCCACAGCTTTGCAGCCAGCTGTTTGTTCCTAGGAAATGCTGAAGTGCTGTCAGCAGTGCTCAGATATTTCTGCGTTGATTAAAAAAGTCAGTGAAAAAAAAAATAGTCCTCACTTTTCTGGATTGCCTGCTTTGCTTTGATCAGTGATTTTTCTGTAAATATTAAACTTCCACCTAAAACGAGGAGGATGTGAAGCCTCCCTGTATTTATTTGGGTGTTGTGAGGAGTTCCCTGTTGCACAGTGGCCACGTGCAAGACTGGACTGGGAAAATCCAGCACTTTTGTCCTGTGGGCTGTTCCTCAGGAACAGAGCACCAGTGCTGGCTGCACACCTTCCTTTTAGATGGGAAAACTTCTGCCTCGTGCCTGGAAATTCAGAGAAACTCCTGCACAGAGCTCAGGACTTGTCCAGTCCAGCAGAAAGCTGCAGAGAGATCCAAGCTCTCAGGGTTTGCTGTGCTGGATTTTAATTAAAGCGAGTCCTGTGGCAGCTTCATTGAGGGGATTGGTGCTGCACGTTGGCAGTGACACGTACTGTGACAAGTTCTGCACGGCTCTGGGGCTGTGAAACCCTGTGGGAGGAGAGGCAGAGTGGGGGAGAGACAATCTGCAGGACTGGAACCATATGGTGGGAGAGAGCTGGGGCTTGAATACATGTGCCAGCGAGTTAATATGAGGATTTCAGAGCCTGAGCTGTGAAAACTGCAAAGGAGAATGATGTAAGGCTGGGGGAAGGGGGGAGCAGAAGGAAGAAAGTTGCCTGTATCTCCGTTTGAAGCAGCTTTATTAATAAAACTCTGCTCACCTATGCAGCTCCTCTCAGTCTGGAAGCTGGAGATGGGGAAAAACTGAGCAGATGTCTCAGGCACCAACTCCAACCTGCAGGATATTAATCCCACTGGAAATTCAGCGTTCTGGCGAGCTGCTAGATAAGGTGTTAGAATATTTTCACAGATATTAAGATTTCTTATTGCTTGCAGCCTGTCAGTGGCAGCAGGGATGGGATCCAGAACATTCCTGGGGAAGCTGGAGCTGATTTTCCTTGAGCTGGTGAGGGGAGGGATCCCCAAAAGCCTGGAGCAGCTCCCTCTGGGCACTGGGGCAAGAGCTTTGGGTTTTCTGTGGCACAGAGGGAGGAGAGTCCTGCTCTGTGTCCCTGTGGGGTCAGCTCTGGGGCTGGCTTGGAGAGAGTTTGTCCTTTGGGTGCTGTCACCTCGTGTCACCCCTGTGCTGGGGGCTCTGGGGGAGGTAAAGGAAGTTTTGCAGCTCCCCTGGTGGAATTACAGTTTGTTTATTTTAGTGTTTGACTTGAGGGAGCAGCACGGAGAGATAAAGGTTCTTATTTGTTCCCAAAGAACCCCACCAAAATCCAGACAGGACAAACCTCAGAACTGTTCCTGTTTTTCCCCCAAAAGATTATAGGGATCACGATTTGGAGTATGAAACTTGCTTTGATGCTGGCCCATTTCAGGAGGAGGAATGTTTTTTTTGTGCTTTCCAGCCTGTTTTCAGATAAAAACCTTCTGTGTTCTTCTTTGGAAGATGGGCTTAGTTTGTGAAGTAAAACAATCAATTCCAAATATTTTCATGGACTGAATTGGCTCCTAAACAAATGCCTCTTACCCATTTGCTATCTTGTTTAAAGATGCTTTATTGAAACAAGTTTAAAGTAAACCTGACCTTTTTTCCTTTATCCCAAACACTTCCCTGACCTGCTGGCTGTGGATCCTGGCTCTCTTTTCCCTCCTTGCTCTTCCTTTGGTAGAAAAATCTGTGATTTCTGGAGATGACAGCACCAGCCCTGCAGGGGTGTGCCAGGGACGATTGTACAGGCAGGGAAAGAGAAAGGAAACCGAATTATAAACAGGTGAAATTCACTCTTTGGTGCCTTTTCACCGTCAGTTCCTTTCCCAGTGTGAAGGAAATTCTCCTCTGCTGTGCCGGGGCATTGCCCTGGAGTGAGATCAGGGATAAATAACATTTTGCGGTGGCTGTGGAAACACTTGAAAGAAAGTAACAGATGCAAGGGCTGCTCCTGAGACTGACATCTTAATTTGAGACTGACATCTTAATTTGGGGTTTGTGTAGCTGCAGGAATGCTCTGGAAGATGATGGACTGTTCCATTATCTTTTTGTCTGGCTTCATCAAGAGCTGTCAGAAATACCAGTGAGAGTTCAAGCTGTTGAAATGAATATTAGTGGGTTTTTTTTTTTTTGTTTTACTGATAATAGTGTCACTTGTTTCATTCAGAAGATCAATAGGGTAAAAAGAGTGGTATTTCCCCTCAGTAATGTCAGTGTAGGAGGTTAAATTGTCCCTTTACTTGCCAGGTGATGTTTGTCTGGGGAATGATCAAGGAATTCTCGGTGTTTGGCAGAGGAAAATTTCCTGTGAATGTCTGCAGGGAGGTGAGGGGGGATGTTTGCTGATGCTCTGAATGAACTCATCCCATGGAGTGGCAGACTGGTGCTTCTGGTAAAATACAAGTGGCTGTTCCCTGTTCAGTGGAGGAGTGTAAAGCTTTTATTGACATTTTAAATGCAGCTTTCTCGAGTTTGGATCTTCCTAAATGTGCATGACCTCCTGAGCTCTGTCTTTAATGCCCCAGCTGGGACATGGGGAGTTCGTGGGAGCTGGGTTTGTCCATTTGAGCTTGTCAGGAAAATTAATCCACAAACACCAGAGGTTTATGTCCAAAAAGGAGACAGAGGAGTCCTTTTGCTTTATTCCAATAAAGGGAGAGGCCATGGGCCATTCCCCTGGGGTCTCTCCAATTTTTGGAGGACACAGCCTCCTTTTTATCCCAATTTCCCAGCCACATTTCCCTTCTCTCTTTCCCCATTGCCTGAGGTACTTGAGAGGTTCAGACTTCCCAGAACACCTGATCCCCTCTAATGTATAACCCCACTTTTTAATTTTTAGTTCTCATGGAATTTTTAGAGTTTTCCCCCTTGTTCATTTCATCTTCCAACATCCAGTTTTATTTATCAGCAAACCCACAGTTTGTTTGTAAAGGCAAATATCTTTTCCCATCCCTCAATCAGTGGAATCCTTCCCATTGTTCCTTTTCTCTCTCAGTGCTGGTTTTATCTCCCAGCAGACCCACAGCTGGTTTGGAAAGACAAATCCCTCATTCCTCTCAAGCTGATGTGGAGAGCCCTGGAGAAGGGCAGGAGGGCAGGGAAATGAGATGTTCATGGCACAAAGGAGCCACTGCAGAGCCTGGGGCATGATCAGCTGTCCTGCAGCTCCCTGATCCCACAGGGGCTGATTCCTGGCTGGTTGTGTGAGCCACTCCCTGTTGGAAGGACCTTGGACCTGGAATTCCAGCCCAGGGAGACTCCCTGCCAAAGTCCAACAAAACACTCAAATATTTGATTTTCCACCTGCAGCCTTCCGGGTGTGAGCTTCCTACCAGCCCTGGAGAAAGGGCAGTGCTTTTTTCCTATAAAAAGGAAAAAAAAAAAAAAGGCAAATTTTAGAAGAGACTGAGGAATTTCTCGAGCGCTGTGCTGTGCCTTTTCTGTTTTATCTGTTTCCAGAGGTTACCAGAGTCACAAAAGGCAAATTCCTGGCAATATCCCAAGGTTTCTGGTGGTTTCTCAAGCTGCATGAGAGTCCTTGCAGCTCCTGTTTTGTAAAAAAAAGCAAAGTTTGTGTTTATTTGACAGCAAGTTCAGTGTCCCTGTAAATGCAGCTCATTGGAATTCTTTGTTTTAGGGCAAAGTGCAGAAAAACACAACAGAGGAACAAACCAGGGCAGCTTCCCCTGAAGGTTCACTTGTTCTCAGAGGAGAAATTTGCCAGATGAGACTTTGTGCTGCTGTTTGTGACCTCCTCTGAAATAACAAACAAGGGTGGAGTTTGTTTTTGTAGTAAAATGTCTCTGCTTTCCTGGAGTGTGGTGGAAGCCTCGTCTCTTCATTTTTAAAACAGCCATTTTAGCCCCCCTGCCTCAAGAGCTGAAAAATAACCTTCCCCCCTCCAATTTCTAAATATTTGAAATTCAAATTTTCAATATTTGAAATATCCCAATTCCTAAATATTCGGCCATTTTCAGATGTTTATTTAGATTGGTTCCTGAACAAAAATAATGGGGGCCCATCAGGGGTCAGAGGATGGAGCTGCTTTTCTGTTGGGAGCTGCCTGAGGGGGCAGTGAGATGTTGTGATCACGGAATTTGTGCTGGGAACCTCTTGCTGAGGGCCTGATTTTTGTTGTTGTTGTTGTTGTTGTTGTTGTTGTCTGGGTTCTAGAGGTAAATAATCTGCTTTTTCCATCGGCAGTAATTCAGTTCCTGCTCCTTTGTGTCACACAAAATACACCCAGTGTTGCCTCACACACGAGAATTTCTGGCTGGATCCAAAGAAATTGGATGTAACTCCCCAACAGCCCGGGCTTGTGCTCTCTGTGCCCTTCTGAGAGTCCCCAGCCGATTCAGGATTTCCCTTCCCTGTGAGTATTGGTGATGCTCAGCTCCGGGGAGGTGCCAAGTTTGTTCTTTTGTGTCTCCAGATTTACCAGAGATGCTGGTTAGTGTTCAAAAAAGCTTCCAGCAAAGGGCCCAAGAGGCTGGAGAAGTTCTCAGATGAACGAGCTGCTTACTTCAGGTGCTACCACAAGGTAAGGCACAAGGTTTTCTCAAACTTCCATTACTTGGTGCAATGCCAAGAATAAAATATGAAGTTTTGTGCATTAGTTAGCCTGAAAATTGAATTATTTTTAAACTCTTAAGGTCCTGAACCTTTCTGTGTGCTTTCATTCAGTGAAGTAGATGCAAAGTAAATGTTCTTTGTAGCAAATACCTTGCTAAACACGTGGAAAATTATTTTAATGTTAAAGCATTTGGCCTTTCCTCTGCTCAGCCCTTTAAAATCACATCTGAAATACTTTGCAGTGGCTCCTGCTCTTCATATTTCCAGGAGCAGCCATCCCAGGGAACATGGGAATTCCAAAGGCACTTGGAGGTTCCCGTTTTCCTGGGATTTTGCAGGAGCCAGCTACAGACATGAAGGACATTTTTACAGCAGTGATGCTGTGAAAAGCTCTGCTAAATTCACTAATTTTATTAAAAGAATGAAGAATTTCCCTCCAGCCACTGCTCTGGAGTGATGCACATTTCATATTCACTGAGAATTTCCATGTGTCATTCTCCTGAGCACGGAGGTGGAAATAAGAAACCTTTTAATTTCTAATAATTGTAGGCAAAAACTGAAGGTTAGGAATTATGGGCATAAATTCCCAGGAGCTTGGGGCTGCTCTGCTCTCACTCTGCCAGACATTCAGGAGGAAATCCTGAGGGAATCCTGCCTCTGAATCCTGCCTGCATGCCATGGAACCTGGAACTGATTGGTCATAAAACCCGTGGCTATTTCTAATAAGTCAGGCCCAGAAATAATTCAAATTTCTATTAGGCAGCTTTGAGAAGTAATGAGGTTGTTTTTTTCCCTTTGTTGTGTGAGGGCTGCACTGTGTGTGTAAGAACTTCCAGCTCTGTCTGAAACACTGCATTTATTTTATTTTATTGTAACTCTGTCAATTATTGATGCAAATCTATATTTTTTCCGTTGTGTTAATGCAATATATGAGCAGCACTTTGGGTCGTGGATACCAAATCCAAGAGGAACCTGAACGAGGCTGTAATTTCTTCTCTTCTTTCATGGAATTCCATGGGTTAGCCCCTGTTTGCAGGTGTTTAACCCAGCAGCAGCCTGGATCTGCAGAGTGAAGCACCATAGAAAGCCTCACTGGCTCAGAGGGATTTTCAGTTTAAGCCAAGCTTTGTCTCTACTTAACAGTTACTTCATTTCAAACTATTGCTTCTCCTATAAATGGAATTTCTGGATTTCTCTGGTAGCAGGTTTGGCAGGAATGAATGATGATAAAAGTCCAAAATCAGTCCCTGAGAACTAACACACAAATTTTGTGTGGTTTTTATCAGAACTTTGCCAACCACATGGGCAGGACCTCAAAGATCACCCAGTTCTACCTTAGGGACACCTTCCCCTATCCCAGGTTGCTCCAAGCCTTGGACACTTCCAGGGATGGCTCTGAAAAAGTGGGAAAATTCTGATTTGCTGGGGTGCATTTGGATTTTGAGAATATTCTCAGGCAGAGATGTTGAGCGAGGCTGTTCTCAGGTTTAGTCATCAGCTCTCCAGGTCTCCTTTATTTTTAACAAACCTCACTGAGAGGGAGCTAATGAATATTAAATGGCATTTCTGGGCAAAATGTGCAGATTTATAAAGAGCACAGGTGGATAAAAAATGTGGTGTTTTTTTTTAAAAATAAGCCTTGTAAATGTGTGAAATTTAAATGTGAATGATGGAGCTTCTGAGGGTACTAAATATGAGCTGCTGGAAAAAGAGAACTTGTCCCTGCTGCTCTCTATTAGGCTGTAGTTGAATGATTCTTATGGAAATCACAATTATTGATCAAAACACTCAACCAAGAGTATGGCAGTGTCTTCAACACTCACTGCTTTCCACCTGCTTTTTATTTATAACACACAGATCCCTGGGGTTTCAGGAACACACTGTCAGCAGGATGCAATTCCGACTGCAATATTAAGGATTCTACTGGCACATCACAAAGTCAAAAGAAAGAAGAGTTTTTTCCCCTTAATTTTAACTCCTGCCTGGGCTCTGGAGTGATTCTGCAATGCTGCTGAAAAAGCTGAAAAGCCTGAGGAGCCCTCCCTCAGCCCATCAGTGTCGGGAGAGCTTTAATCCATCATCAAACTGTAAAGGGTGGAAAAGGAAAGTGATGAATGGAGCTCATTTCCCACTGGCACCTGCCTCCTTCACTCAGGAGTTTCCTTCTGAGCTGTCCTTTTTTTCTGGGATGCATTAAAGTGTGGGAATTGTTTGATTTATTGGTGCAGAGGGGCTGACAGGGCCCTGGTTGTGGTGGCACCATGGTGGCACCAGTCCCCAGGGCTGAGAATGCAGCTCCTTTCTTTCTCCAGGTGAATTTTGGGTCCCCAGCACTGCCTTGGTGCTGCTTCTGTTCTTTTGGAGAGTCCCATTTGTTTGCATTTGAATGTGTCAGCTCTGCACAGGGGTGAGTTTGGACATCCTCACCCCTGGAGGTGCAAAACAGAAATAAGCACCTTTTTTTTTTTTTTTTTTTTGGTGTGTGTAATATTAACCTTTAAATCCTTTCCAATCTGATCTTGCTCTGGTTTTTAAAAGTGGAAAGGTCACAGTGCCCTAAAATAAAGGTCATGTGAGAACACTCATCTGGAGCTTGTGGAGTGAACTGGGAATTTGCATACACAAATCAAATTGGCCACTTAATTCCTTTGGTCCCACAAGGGAGGGAAAATAATTAGGATCCAGGCTACAAAATCTGCACAGAGTCCCTTTCAGGTGACTGTCTGATTTTCACTTGTTCAACGTAAATAAAACAGCCACAGATTGCCACATTGTTGAACAAAATAATACTGGAGGAAGGAAGGAAGGAAGAAATTCTTATTTCTTTTGGCTTTGTGATGTGCCAGAAGAATCCCTAATATTCCAATAAAAACTGAACTAACTGTGTCCTGCTGGCAGGAATGCACCGAGCCCTCGAGGGGTTCTGAGTTTTAATCCCATTGTATTAATCTTGCCTTGAAACAGTAGAAGTCATTTCAGCAGTCTTTTCTGTCTGGTTATGGAATAATCCATTTGGAAAATTGGATTGTTGGACTTGTAATTGTTTTTCCAGGCAAAACTGTATCGGTGGCAAATGGAAATGTTTCAGGTCTGAGCACTGTGCTGAGAAGGAGCTGTTGGACATTTATTGTGCTGATTGCTGTCACTTGGCTGGGGGTGAGGAGCTTCAGGGCTCTGAGAGAATTAAAGGAACTGCCCAGGGGGTTTTGGTGTCTCCACTAAAATTCCTCCCAGTGGGGCTTGTGGAATGTTTGTGAGGAGGAGAGGAGAGAAAAGAGGAGAAGAGACAAAAGAGAAAAAGGAGAGGGAAGAGAAGAGAAGAGAAGAGAAGAGAAGAAGAGAAGAGAAGAGAAGAGAAGAGAAGAGAAGAGAAGAGAAGAGAAGAGAAGAGATGGAATTTCCCACGGAATTTCTGAGGTGATTCTCAGCAAGGCTTCACCTCCTCAAGAGCCATCACAGAGATTCAGAGCCTGCTGATGCTGTCTCACCTTTTCCTCCCTCTTTTCCCTCCTCTCCTCCCCTTGCCCAGCCAAGAATGGACAGATTTCTTCCCAAACTCCTCATTAACATCCCAAATTGTGCTTTTGCAGGTCACGGAGCTCAATAACGTGAAGAATATCTCCAGGCTGCCAAAAAGCACAAAGAAACACGCAGTGGGCATTTATTTCAGTGATGACACCTCCAAAACCTTTGCTTGTGACTCAGGTGGGTAAAATGGCCACACTCCTCAGGAAACCTCAGAGCACTGGTTGTGACATTATAAATATTATGTACCTACACACAGATTTTCTGGGCATTTATACAGAACTTGAGGCAGATGAGTGGTGCAAGGTGCTGCAGATGGAGTGCCTGGGAACACGAATTAATGACATTAGCCTTGGAGAGCCTGACTTGTTGGCATCTGGAGTAGAGAGGGAGCAGAGTGGTAGGTACAGAAATATCCACCTTTTGGACTTTTAATTGCATTATTTTCAAGCCTTTTAGACTGTACATACGGGTATTGGGAATAAAGAGGAGCTAAACTGGTTTTTTCAAGCCCTCCTTGCAGTTTTGGGGGGTTGGTTTTGGTTGTTTGGGGGTTTGGTTTTGGCATTTGGTTTTAGTTGCTACCAGAGGTAATAAATAAGTTATCTAGAATTATTTAGGAGTAGCACTTCTCTTTCTCAGATGAGTTAGTTGCTCTTGGAGATGGGAACTATTTGTTGTGTGGTTTTTTGGTGTGATGTCAGTGACTGAGGCTTTGTAAAGAGAATAATAAATATCAGTAATTGCATGCAAAACCTGAGCCCGTGGCTACTCCACTCTCCTGTGCAAATGAGCTCATTACCTGCACAGGCAATGGATTTATTCACAAATTGCGAATCTTTATGAGCTGTTTGCAAACACCAGGATTATCTGGTGCACTTCTCCTCAGGCTCTGAGTGCACACACAAATATTTGGTGCCATTTGGCTGCCCCAAACGTGGAGTTCACAGAGCTACAGGAGGGAATTCTTTGTGTGGGAGTGAATAGTTCTAAGTGGAAATAAGAGTAGAAATAGGGCTGGAAAATAGGAAATTCCTTGAATGACTTGAACATGTGCTGGGCAGGGATTTTAGACTAACCTTTTGTTTTTCTCCCAGAGAGATTCAATGTGTATTTGATGCCATCCCCTAATTTAGATGTGCATGGGGAATGTACCTTGCAGATAACATTTGAGAATATCTGTCTTTGGGACATCCAGAATCCCAGAGTCAGACTGGCCTCTTGGCCCCTCAGTGCCCTGCGGCGCTACGGGCGGGACCCAGCCTGGTTCACCTTCGAGGCGGGCAGGTAGGTGGGACCTCTGCTCTTCCTGGGGCTCTCCAAACATTTCCAAAGGGTTTCCAAGCATAAGGGAAAGGAACTTAAGCCAAAAGCCAGTCTGGACCCATTGCTTCCAAAAAAAAAAAAAAAATTAAATATTGGAACGCGTGTAAATCCCCCAAAAAACCACAATTAAAATTCTGAAATAAATATAAACCCCAAGAAATCCTCACTTAAAATACTGAAGCAAATATAAACCCCAAGAAATCCTCACTTAAAATAGTGAAACAAATATGAACCCCAGTTAAAACAGTGAAACAAGTATAAACACCCGAAAGAGCCAATTAAAATACTGAGACAAATATAAACCTCCCCAGGAAAATCAGTTAAAATACTGAAACAAGTATACACCCCCGAAAAACCCAATTAAAATACTGAAACAAATATAAAGCCTAGTGAAACACTGAAACAAATATAACCACCCCCAAAAAACCAAATAAAATACTGAAACAAATATAAACCCCAGTTAAAATAGTGAAACAAGTAGAGACCCCCAAAACACCCAAATAAAATTTCTATTTATTGTTTCAAGGGGAAGACAAAAGTCTGCAATACTCATTAAAAGTCCTAAGGGGGAACACTAATTAATCCTGCCTGGCACAGATTGCAGAGAGAGCCTAAATATAAAATATCTGGGTCTCGTGCAGGGTCTCCAGAGCTTTGGCAGGTGGGAAGGAGCAGCTGAGGGAGTTTGGGCAGTGAAGGGCACCAGGGCTGCAAAGAGGCACAGGCAGAAATGATGCCCTGTAGTTTTTGCCTTTTTTTCTACGTTCCCTGTATTCTCCACACATCCATTTGTAACTCTGTCACCTGCTGTATTAGTGGCTGCTTTTCCCAGGAATTTCCCATGGCTTTTCCCTGGGCAGAAAGACAAAACCAATCGCAAATTCCAAGCCCTGGCTCTTCCTGGGAACCAGGGTGAGAACAGCTCCTGGAGATTTCATGGCCAGAGCACAGCCAGTGCCAAGGGGGACTCCAGAGAAGGGGCTTGTCCTCCTAATTAGTGCTTTTTATTAATTGTAGTCATTTCCTAAAACCTATAAAGATGTCCACAAAAGCCCACCCTGCCCAGGGGTGAGGACATCTTTCCATAACTGCCCCTGAAGATAAAGATAAAGGTAAAGATAAAGGTAAAGACAGATAAATGTAAAGGTAAAGATAAAGGTAAAGACAGATAAATATAAAGGTAAAGGTAAAGATAAAGGTAAAGATAGATAAATATAAATATAAATATGAAGATAAGGATAAAGATAAAGGTAAAGATAAAGGTAAAGGTAAAGATAAAGATAGATAAAGATAAAGATGATAAAGATAAAGACGATAAAGATAAAGATAAAGATAAAGATAAAGATGATAAAGATGATAAAGATGATAAAGATAAAGATAGATAAAGATAAAGATAGATAAATATAGATAAATATAGATAAAGATAGATAAAGATAGATAAAGATATCCCCCTTCTGATAAAGACCCTCTCTCACATCACCTCCTTACCGAAATGGTCCCGAGTTTCCCTTCCAGGCTGAGGAAAGGCAGGACCCAGAGGGGTGGGTGGGGGTGGCTCTGTCCCCTCCCAGCCCCTCTCAGAGCCCCGGGGGTTTGCTGGGCCCTGCTGGGCTGGGAGCTCCCCCGTCCCCCTCGGCTGCCCCCGCTCTTTCCTTGGCAGGATGTGTGACACAGGAGAGGGGCTCTTCATCTTCCAGACCAGGGATGGCGAGGCCATCTACCAGAAGGTTCACTCGGCTGCCCTGGCCATAGCGGAGCAGCACGAGAGGCTCCTGCAGGGCGTCAAGAATTCCATGGTATGGAGCTGCTGGGGTGGGCATTCCAGCTGGGCATCAGCCAAAACTGTGCTGCTTCAGGGGGCTTGTTACTGTTATTATCATAGTCATCATTACCAGAATAAAAAAAAAAAAATTATTATTATTATTATTATTATTGTTATTGTTATTGTTATTGTTATTGTTATTGTTGTT
>VWZP01009913.1:1350646-1371736 GCA_013396995.1 Dicaeum eximium | reverse complement strand
GAGCAGAGGCTGGGCAGAGTCACAGAATAAAGCAGGGATTTATTCAAAGCATTTCCTCAATGGATCCACCTTGGGCAGCACAAGAGCCCAGCCAGGGCTGCACCCAAGAGGAACCAAAATGGGCACAAAATGGACACCGGGCACGGGCTCTGGCACTTTGATCAGTTCTGCTCCATTTGCATCTTGGAGTTCATTGTCCAGTTCCAGCTTTAGCCCATCCAGTCCCATCCTTCTTGTTTTTCTCTCTTCAGCCCACGTTGTTTGTGCTCTTGGGCTGAGGTTTGGATCATTTGTCCTTGGTCCCCAGCTGGAGAANCACACTAAAGCAGCACAGAATGTGAAAAATGTAAAAGTTAAACCCTGAGGCCCCATCCCTGACGTGTGTCCTGCCTTGCAGCTGCAGCTGAGGAGGAGCGAGCGGGCGCTGTCCCTGAGCACCGTGGTGCCCCTGCCCCGCAGCGCCTACTGGCACCACATCACCCGCCAGCACAGCACGGGGCAGCTCCTGCACCTGCCAGGTAAGGGACACTGCCACCCCTGGCACTGCCACCGCCCCTGCCACTGCCCCCGGTGGCACTGAGCCACACCCTGCCACTGCCCTGGGTGGCACTGAGCCTGAACACTGCTCTGCTCCATGAGAGTGACACTCATGAGGGTGGCACTGAGCCTGAACACTGCTCTTCTTCATAGGGGTGACACTCATGAGGGTGACACAAAGCCTGAACACTGCTCTTCTTCATAGGGGTGACACTCATGAGGGTNCACACTAAAGCAGCACAGAATGTGAAAAATGTAAAAGTTAAACCCTGAGGCCCCATCCCTGACGTGTGTCCTGCCTTGCAGCTGCAGCTGAGGAGGAGCGAGCGGGCGCTGTCCCTGAGCACCGTGGTGCCCCTGCCCCGCAGCGCCTACTGGCACCACATCACCCGCCAGCACAGCACGGGGCAGCTCCTGCACCTGCCAGGTAAGGGACACTGCCACCCCTGGCACTGCCACCGCCCCTGCCACTGCCCCCGGTGGCACTGAGCCACACCCTGCCACTGCCCTGGGTGGCACTGAGCCTGAACACTGCTCTGCTCCATGAGAGTGACACTCATGAGGGTGGCACTGAGCCTGAACACTGCTCTTCTTCATAGGGGTGACACTCATGGGGGTGACACTCATGGCAGTGGCACTCATGGGGGTGGCACTCAGCCTGAAGGCTCCTCTGCTCCTCTGCTCCATGAGGGTGACACTCATGGGGGTGACACTGAGCCTGAACGCTGCTCCATGGGGGTCACACTGATGGCAGTGGCACTCATGGGGGTGGCACTCAGTCTCTGTGCCCGAGCAGCTCTGGGATAGAGATGAAGGGATGCTCCAGGATACAGAGAGGGAGGGATGCTCCAGGAGCAGCTCCCTGCTCCCAGTGATCCCTCTGTGCTCTCCAAGGACACCCAGTGGTCCTCTGTGCTCTCCAAGGGACACCCAGTGGTCCCTCTGTGCTCTCCAAGGACACCCAGTGGTCCCTCTGTGCTCTCCAAGGACACCCAGTGGTCCCTCTGTGCTCTCCAAGGACACCCAGTGATCCCTCTGTGCTCTCCAAGGACACCCAGTGATCCCTCTGGCTCTCCAAGGACACCCAGTGGTCCCTCTGGCTCTCCAAGGACACCCAGTGGTCCCTTTGGCTCTCCAAGGACACCCAGTGGTCCCTCTGTGCTCTCCAAGGACACCCAGTGGTCCCTTTGGCTCTCCAAGGACACCCAGTGGTCCCTTTGGCTCTCCAAGGACACCCAGTGGTCCCTCTGTGCTCTCCAAGGACACCCAGTGGTCCCTTTGGCTCTCCAAGGACACCCAGTGGTCCCTTTGGCTCTCCAAGGACACCCAGTGGTCCCTCTGTGCTCTCCAAGGACACCCAGTGGTCCCTTTGGCTCTCCAAGGACACCCAGTGGTCCCTTTGGCTCTCCAAGGACACCCAGTGGTCCCTCTGTGCTCTCCAAGGACACCCAGTGGTCCCTTTGGCTCTCCAAGGACACCCAGTGGTCCCTTTGGCTCTCCAAGGACACCCAGTGGTCCCTCTGTGCTCTCCAAGGACACCCAGTGGTCCCTTTGGCTCTCCAAGGACACCCAGTGGTCCCTTTGGCTCTCCAAGGACACCCAGTGATCCCTCTGGCTCTCCAAGGACACCCAGTGGTCCCTTTGTGCTCTCCAAGGACACCCAGTGGTCCCTTTGTTTCTCCAAGGACACCCAGTGGTCCCTCTGGCTCTCCAAGGACACCCAGTGGTCCCGAGTGCCTGGATGGGTGTGGGAGGGGTCCCAGCCCAGGGGGAGGCAGGAGGGCTCTGCCCCAGGGGATGTCAGAGGGTTCAAATGTGATCTCCAGGCTCCTGAGAGAGGGCAAACTGCAGCCCCTGAGGTGCAGCACTGAGGCCTCGTGCTGCTCTGCTTCCCCTCAGAGGAGCTGGACCAAAGTCAGCACCGTGGGGTGCTTTTAAATATTCAGAATTAAAAACCCCAACGGAAAATTTAAAAAAAAATAAAGCCTTAAAGGAAATATTTTTCCTGGTTCTGTGTTTCCAACACTAGAGGGGGCAGGCAGCCCATGGAAAGCTTCATCCAGAGGAGGGATGAGGGTGGAAGCAGCACTTCCATGCCTGGTCAGAGGTGTTCAGGGATGAGGGCACAGCAGGAGGAGCTGCTGGTGCCAGCCTGTGCCTTTCCACGCAGCCCTGCAGTAAATCAGTAATTCAGATGGAGCTGGCACGAGATAAATGGACTGCATGGGTACAAACCACTTGTTTTGTATTCAGAAAATATATCTTGCTTGTTAGACTGGAAAAGAAAGAATCTAAAAGAGCATTTTTACATTTTAAGTGCAAGTCAGAACCTTGAAAAAAGTTAATTTGCTTTGTACAAGCTTCTGTTCTGAAGGAAGTGGCAAAGAAAATGTGTGTGGGTATTTCTGAGCTGGGGCAGCAGAGGAAGCAGGGTCGGGTTTGATGGATTAATCTGTGTGTGCATCCCTGACTGGGGTGGTTCTGTTTTTCTGTGGTTAACTGGGGTTCTTCTGTTTGTTTTTCCCACCTGGCCCTGTGAAGGCGTTTCCAGCCCGCTGAAGCTCCCTCGCACGGACACGGACACGTTCCCAGCCTGCAGGTCAGAGCTCTGATAAACACCCAGCAAGGGCTTCACCAGCTCTGTGTGCTCTGCCCCAGGGCGTGACAGAGCGATGACAACCAGGGATGGAAACCAGAGGAGTTCAGGTTGGATGAAAAACTCTCGCAATACAAAGGATTTTTTAAAACTTTGCCAAAAGCAGAAACTCTTCCGTGGGTACCAAACCACCAAAGCCTCTGGTGTATCTTTTGTATCTTACAGCTGGACAGAGAAGAAAGCACTCCCCAAACACTTCCCACTGATTTTGTATCATAGGTATGTTGTAAATATGTGAGATCCTGCTGCAGTGTGGTTATTTGGTCTCCTGACACTGGTTTGTGGCAATGCTTATCTTCAGTTATTCCCATTATTGTTACCCTATTCCTGATCTCTGGAATGGTGGCCAGTTCAAAGCAGCTCTTGGATACAATTGTTCCTGTTTGAAGACTTGATTGATTTCTTTTAAAAGAATCTCCTCTTTCCTGTATTTATTTCCATCTCTGTAAACACTGAAAATAAAAAAAGTCCCACGCAATTTGTGGTGCAGTGGTGGTTTTTTTGGTCATTCAATTAGCACAAACTAATTTTCTTCTAGGACAGAATCGTGGTCTGGGGCTTTGAGTTAAAAATAGCAGAAGGCAAATGTTGGATTTCCACGTGCAGGAGTGTTGTAGGAGCAGAACTGGAGGGGAGGGAAGCCAAACCCTGAGAGTGGTGCAGGCAAATGTGTTTCTGAAATAAAATCAATCTGCCATCGTTGTGGAAGGTACCCCACAGTGCAAAGATCAGCTGAATTCAGTGTCAATAAGGATTATGTTCATCCCAGAGATGAACTGCTCACACAAATAAGGGATTGAAAGGCATGTTGTGACTAATAAGTCTTTATCCTCCAGGTTTGCTCCTGCTAATGCATTCCCTCCCTGGCAGCAGCTGTTGTTTTATGGTGGATATGACAGTTCAGTAAATGCTTTTATGCACCTTTCACTCATGCAGTGATTGATAGAACACAGCTATCTGTGGCTGAACGCTCCAATTACAAAAAAAAACCAAAAAAAAATCACTCTAACCTTGGCCTTTATATGAAGGGTCATTAAATCAACCAGCCCTGAGATTGTTCTTGCCAGTGAAACTGCCTGGGAAGGCTGGGAAAAGAGCCTGGAAGTCACTTTGCTGTGAATTACTGGCTGTGGATGAAGAAGCTGCTTTGGTTTGATTGTTGGTACCGGCACATGAAGTGATCTTTGCATCTCTGCTGAGGGGATGGGGATTTGCTGCTCCTGGAGGGAACAGCTCTCTGGCACTGGGAAGGGCTCCATGGATGCTGGCACACCTGGGAAGAGCTGGAGTGGATCCTCCAGGGGCTTTCTGTGCAGAAAATGTGCTGCAAAGCCTTTGTGGGGCTGTGGGGTCCAGGGCTCCCCTCCTTGGGAATTCCTCACCTCTGGTGTCTGCCCTGCCCTGCCCTCACCAAGGGGCTGGGCTCTGTAAAAAGGACAATAAAAACCAATTTACAGACTGGTTTCAGTTGCCCCATGGACTTCCAGCATGGCCTTTTTTATATCCTTCAGTCCCAGGAAAATGCTGAACCCATGGGTCCTTTGATCCCACAAAATCCACCTGCAGGTCAGAGCAGTGGAGGTGGAAGGATGTCTGTGAGGGGAAGGGGAAAAGGGGGCAGGTGTGGAGCTGCTCACCCCACTTTTCACATCCATGCTGAGGAGTTATTCCAGTTTTTGAACCAACAAACTGTAATAGCACAGTGGATGGAGGGAGAGGGTCCAGTAGGTAATGATCCTAAAATGCCAATCTTGGAATCAAATGCATTAGGGGAAAAAAAAAAAATCTAGTATCAAGACTTCCCATTACATTCTTTTTTTGTAGATGTTTTTGTTGCAGGTAACAAAATGCAGAGGGCAACACAACTGCTGGAAATAAATCCTGGTGCTGCTGGGAGAATTGGGATGGGTCACATAATCTCCATTTCCATTTAAAAGGATGAAGGGACATGGATTTGCACCAGGACTTGCTAAAAGTCACTCAAAACCTCGAGGTATTTTCATCACAGTTCAAACCTTTTTTTTTTCCCCTTAAATAAAGGAGATCTTCCATTTTTTGCTCGACCAAGATTTAATAAAGCAATTTTTACCTCCTTGAGGGAAGGCAGTGATTGAAGTGGGTTGGTTTAGCGTTTGTCTGAGTGAAACACCTTTTATTTTTCCAACTTTCACTGCTGTCAGTGCTTATTCTTATAATTGTGTTTAGTTTTCCTTTCCCCTACACCTCACAGCAGAAAAGCATCATTAATATTTAAGCAGCTGAGCATCTCTTGAAGTCGGCGACTTGCAGCCAGATTGGCATGAATTTAAATAGTCACACGGATGAAATTAATGCGAGGAGAGTTTTCTCTGAGCCCTGTTGCAGAGCAGTTTGGGGAGTGATAACAGCTCTGCAGCCCGAGGCACTGGGATCAGGGCAGGACGTGAAATCTCTGTACTCATTAACTTCCACAAGGGCAGATCGATCCTCTGTTTCCATGAGCACTAATGAACCGTTCTCAGATTTTTAAGGAATATTCTGCCCCCACCACGAGCCCTGTAGTGTTTAAAGAAAAGCTGGTTTCAAACAGAAGGCTCTAATTAGAGCCCAGGTCTCGGCGCTATTGATTGCTCCACGCGTCCTGCATGGATTTACAAATGCCAGGGAAAAGTTTGTTGTGGTTGCTTTTTATTGCCTGTGGGTTCTGCTTTTGACAACCCAAAAAGAAAAGAAAAAAAGGGAATTAGGCATTCAGGGTGGTTGGTTTGTGCTTTCCCAGCTTTTAAAGACTCTGGGAATCTTGCAGGTAAAAGGAGGGAGGGGTTCATCTGCTCTAAGACATCACAAAATTTATTTCTTTCACGCTGGTGGGATGAATTTTTGGTTTTCCAGCTGCAGGGTACAGGGAATAAAGGAATAAGGGAATGAGGGAATGAGGAAATAAGAGAATAAGGGAATAAGAGAATAAGGGAATGAGGGAATAAGGGAATGAAGGAATTAGAGAATAAGGGAATAAGAGAATAAGGGAATGAGGGAATAAGGGAATGAGGGAATAAGGGAATGAGGGAATAAGGGAATGAGGGAATAAGGGAATGAGGGAATAAGGGAATGAGGGAATAAGGGAATGAGGGAATAAGGGAATGAGGGAATAAGGGAATGAGGGAATAAGGGAATGAGGGAATAAGGGAATGAGGGAATAAGGGAATGAGGGAATAAGGGAATGAGGGAATAAGGGAATGAGGGAATAAGGGAATGAGGGAATAAGGGAATGAGGGAATAAGGGAATGAGGGAATAAGGGAATGAGGGAATAAGGGAATGAGGGAATAAGGGAATGAGGGAATAAGGGAATGAGGGAATAAGGGAATGAGGGAATAAGGGAATGAGGGAATAAGGGAATGAGGGAATAAGGGAATGAGGGAATAAGGGAATGAGGGAATAAGGGAATGAGGGAATAAGGGAATGAGGGAATAAGGGAATGAGGGAATAAGGGAATGAGGGAATAAGGGAATGAGGGAATAAGGGAATGAGGGAATAAGGGAATGAGGGAATAAGGGAATGAGGGAATAAGGGAATGAGGGAATAAGGGAATGAGGGAATAAGGGAATGAGGGAATAAGGGAATGAGGGAATAAGGGAATGAGGGAATAAGGGAATGAGGGAATAAGGGAATGAGGGAATAAGGGAATGAGGGAATAAGGGAATGAGGGAATAAGGGAATGAGGGAATAAGGGAATGAGGGAATAAGGGAATGAGGGAATAAGGGAATGAGGGAATAAGGGAATGAGGGAATAAGGGAATGAGGGAATAAGGGAATGAGGGAATAAGGGAATAAGAGAATAAGGGAATAAAGGAAATAAGAGAATGAGGGAATAAGAGAATGAGGGAATAAGAGAATGAGGGAATAAGGGAATAAGAGAATAAGGGAATAAGAGAATAAGGGAATAAAGGAATAAGAGAATAAGGGAATAAAAGAATGCGGGATGAGGGACCAAGGGGCCGGGCAGGAGTGCCGGCAGTGATTCCCTCGCCGGGCGCGATGCCGGCGGCTGCCGCGGGATGCCAGCCTTGTCCTGGCAATGGGATCCGCGCCCGGCACAGCCCCGGGACCCGGCTCCGGCAGGAAAACCCCAAAAAGCGTCACCCTGGATTGATCCGTGCTCTCTGAGCCCTCCCAGCACTCGATGCCCGAGCGCCCGGGGGGTCCCGGCGGGATTTGGGGCTGGAGGAGTTTTTGGGGCTCGGGTGGGGAATCCAGCAGTGCCCACCTGGGCCCGACATAAAACAGTGCAGGGAAGGATCTGCTCCTACTGGACACATTATGTGTTAGAGAACACATAAAAACGAGATTTAATTACCTGTGCTCATTAAAGTGCTTTTGATTGGGTTTTTTGTGTTTTTGAGAATTTCTCCCAAGCCACAGTTAAAATCTGGCAATTGCTTTAATTTTGTCTCTCAGATTTCTGGGCTGACTTTCCCTAACCTTGTGTCCTCTACTTTTATATTCTGCTGAGCTTAACTTATATATTCTGTGAACTTAACAAATCTTAACGAATGCAAGGAAGGGCCTTTTATTGTTGCCTTAATTAAATGCCCATTTTTTGGCAGCCCAGAGGGCTTTCCCTGTCCTTGCAGGAGCTGCCAGGCACGCGGGGTTACAGCTGCACTCTCCTGGGAGCAGGAGAAACTCTGGGGAGCAGCACACAGCAAAGCCATGGCAGGGATGTGGAATTCCTACAATGCATCTTTTAGCTGGGTGTGGGAGAAGGAGAAGAAAACCTCTGTCACAACACACTGGTTCTGCCAGGGACAACTTTTGCCCTGGGATGTGCAGGAGTTCTCAGTGTCAGAAAATCTCCACTTCCCAAGATGCAGCTGCAGCAATTTCCTGCTTTCCTCCTCCCTGGCACTCAGAGAATTTTGAGTTTTGTCTTCCCAGCACTGCCTGAGGACTGGTGTATACAGGAGTCTTAATTAATTTTATCTCAGAGCCCAAATTCTCCCTTTCTGAAGCAACAGTTTCTCAACTCTGGCATGTCCAAAAGCAGAGCCTGAGACCTGAACCTTTTGGCCCAGGTTGGGGTGAATCCCTTGGGTTACAGCAAAGCCCTGCTCTGCATGGCACAGAACCAACCCAAAATTTGGGAATTCCTGGTGTTCTCGGGGGGCAAGCCTCAGTTGCTGTCCCTATTTTTGGGATATTTGCCTTCTGCTGTGTTTCTCTTAGCAAAGAGTTTTTTCTCTGGCAGGAGCAACACAAAAATCATCTTTTACAATTTCCACACCGGGTGGAGAGCTTTAGATCCTCCTGCCTCCTTTCAGCAGCCCAGAGCAAACATTTATCTCCTGACTCCTCTAGCAGGATGTGACTCCTCGTGGCACCACATTTGGAAAGGCTGTGATTTAATGGGTGCATTTCACCCCATTCTGCAGAGATTAAATCGTTTAAAATCCAGTGCAGCCTCCTGGTGATGGGATTTTCTGCCAGAGGCTTTGGCTGCTCCGTGGTGACCTTGGGGAGGAGCAGCCAGGAGCACTCAGGGTTCCCTCAGGGTTTTGGGAATTGGCTGCAGCTCCCTGTGCTGCCTGAGCTGCTGGAACCAGAAGAGCTCCTCACATTATTTTACTCCCAGTGGCTGTGAAAGTCCAGCAGAATGTGCTGATAACTGAAATCTCCATTTCCTCTCCTGCAGCAGAGACTGGAGGCAGGATTAATTCCATCCCTGCAGGGAATTCTGAGCCATCAGCCCCAGCAGTGCTGGGCAGGAACCAGCTCTGCCCCTGCAGTATTTGTGCCATTCCTGCTGGGAGCCTTTAACCATCCCATGGTTCAGGGCAGGCAGGAATATCCTGCATTTTCTATCCTGAATGGACTGTGCAGACATCTGTGTTGTGCCTTTTTGTTCATTATTTGAAATAAATAATCTGTAAGTCCTATGAGGAGCGGCTGAGGGAGCTGGGAGGGCTCATCCTGGAGAAAAGAAATGGAATAAAGATTTGTAAATACCACACAGGGAATTTACTGTATATGAATTAACACTCCTGGTCTCTGCTGTGCCCACAGGATGCACTTTGGTTTTGCCCATGGCCAAACATGGAAAGAGGCCATTTAGCCAAAGCAGTGTAAGCCATGGAAATCTCAGAGTGCCAAAATTTGAATAACACCTGTGCCTGCTCCAGCAGATATTCCTGACTGTGCTCTGCAGGGAAACCATGGGATGCCAGCAGGAGGTGAGCTCAGACACTGCTCTGGAGCCAGCAAATCGCCGAGCACCTAAAATCAGCTGCTGCTTCAGTTACTCTTGGCAGGGGGATGTAGCTGTGGTTAAAATAGATGTTAAATTGTGGCTGTAAACAGGAAAGGAAAAAGTGAAATAAAACCAACATGCTGGGACAGAAAGATGAAAGCAGATGATCCTGAATCTCTGAGTAACCAAGGTGAGACAACTGTTTAGGGCTGTGCAAGTGGGGTTTAACATGAGATGGTTTGTGAGTTTGGTAACTGGATGCTCTCTGGGAGGGCTCTCACCTGCCTGCTCTGGTCAGGGATTATCTTGGCACAGTTCTCACCACCCACTCTCCACTTGTTTTCTGTCATGGAGCCATTCAAATGCTTCTGGAAAGGAAAATGTGGAGGGCAATACCATCCTTAATCACAAGAATAAACCCAGGCTGTCCTGCCAGTACACACAAATTTATTTTCCTGATATTCAAGGCGCAGAATTGCTTGCCCAGGTATTCTCCTGTTGCTGATCCCTTTGCTGTGAGCTCCAAAGGATCGTAGCAGATGGTGAAATTCCCTGTATCCCCTCAGAGAAGGCAGCAGGTGCTGACTCTTCCATTCTGCACCAGAGCTCTGCAGAAGGGATGGAGCCCAGCCAGAGCCCTGCTCACTGCAGAGATCTTCCTCATTCATTCCAAGCAGGATTTCCCCCTCTTTTCCTTTCAGTTTGTTTGGTTTGGGGTAACCTGTTCCTCTCTGGGTGAGGCAGAGCCTTGTCCCCTTGGTTTGGTGACGTGTCCTGAGCTCAGGATTTAATTTTCCCTCCTCCCACTGAAATGCTGCTCTCCCCATTAACTCCCATCACTTCAGCTGTCACATTTGAATTTATTCACTCGCTGGAAAAATATTTATTTCCCTTGCCTGTGGAGTGGGAAGGCAGTGATTAGCCATGCAATCAGGAGAGGCTGATCTCCATAGAAATCCTCTCCTTTCTGACGTGAATGGGAATTATGCACCCTTGAACTGTATTAGTTCCAGTCCTTAGGCAGGCTCTGTGCAGAAACAGGCGAGCTGAGCAGCCAGAGGAGGAGGCTGAGCTCGCTTCAGAGAGCTTTGGGTCAGGGCAGGAGCCTGAGGTGATGATATCTGCAGGATCAGAGCAGGGAAGGAGCCAAGGAAGGGTCCTTGGCCTGGAGCTCTCACTCTGGAGATGCTGGAGCATCGCTGCTCAAGGCAGGCAAACCAAACAATCTGCTCCAGCTTTTGGGAAGTAGATGAAAATAATAGATCTGATCGATTCTTTTTTTAATTTGTTCTTTACTTTAGTGCTGAATACCTTCACTACTGAAGGCAGGGCTGTTCCTTGAGCTCCCAGGGAGTGCCACTTTGTTTTGTGTTTATTTCTGTGTCTCTGACTTTGTGGATGTTGTTGTTCTTGCACTGGAAGAAACAAAAGCCACTCAGATGTGTTTGACTGAGCAATCATCCCAACAAAATATAAATTATGAACAATAATATAATAATTTATACAAAATAGAAATTATTATGATTATGTGGAGGGTCCATCTACATAAGCACACATAAATCTACTTTGTAAATATGTAGTAGAGCCTTTCCCCTGAGTAGACTCTGGAGCTGTGCAAGGGTGTAACAGTAATTAATTACAAGGCAGGAATAGACTCATATTGCATGTGAGGACTAATAAAACAAAATGTGTATAACCAAGAGGTGTCTGTGGGGCAATGGGAGCTGGGCAGGGATCTCAGACACCGCCAGAGTAATGTTTAATATCCTGTCTAAAGGAAAGTGCAGGCCTTTATTTGAATGGCATTTTCTCTATGGAACAGCTATTTCTTTTCACAGCTCATATTTTAAACAAACAAAAACATTTTATTTCCTCTTTCCCAAGAGACCTGGCTTTATTGCAGCCACAGAAAAAGCCATTTCTTCTTTTAGGGAATGCTGAACACATTGAGCATATTATTGAGGTGTGAAATATCCCTGCCCTGTGTGTGTGTGAGCTGGGGATGGGAACGAGCTCCTGGAGCTCCTCCTTACCTGTGCTCTGCCTTTCACCTGCCCAGGGCTCTGCCCAGCCCTGCTGCTCCTCTCTGTGCTGTTTGTCGATGTTTGGTGCAGCACAGATCCCTCAGTGATGCACAGGGGGAGGTTCCACCCCTGTTATGATGATCACACCGGATTTCACCATTTTTTACAATTGTTTCTTGCGTGGGGTGATGAATCAGGACTCTCTGACTCCAATATCAGAAGGTTTATATGATTTATTAAAATGACTCCATAGTTCAGAAGGATTTGGGCTATAGGTGCCCATGCTCAGAGCTCACACGCTTCCTTCTTCATGGTCAGAGCAAGACTGCTGGAATGTTTAGAATTCCAAGATAAGAATTGTTTTTCTCATAGGTTCAGAAAGAGAGACAGTTCTCATCTCCTCTGTGGGAGACAGAACAGCCAGACACCCATGAAACCACACACACAGATTTGTTTTTACAGAAATCTGCTCAGGAGTGAGCTTTTACATGGAAGGGAAACTCAGCAAGTTTGCATATAAGAAACTTATAAAATATCCTAGCGACACAGCCCCAAATCTGAAACCCCACGAGCAATTCCCACTCTGATTTACCCCGATTTATTTCACACACAAATTAAACTCCTAGGAAACCACGTGCTGCCCAGAGTGGGGCTTTACAATGTACAAGTTCTGTGGCTGAAATACTTCAAAGGAGCTGTGGTGGCTGATCAAATCCAAGTGGTGTCTGTGAGGATTTCTGTAAACCTTGTCCTGGCTGTGTCTTTCAAAGTTTTCCTGTAGCCAGTGAGAAGAGATGATTTCAGTCTGCAGCACGGGGGACACTGGATTCCTTTGCTAATTTTCCTTTCAGAAATTGAGGAATATTAATATAATACAGTTAATTTGGTCTTTCCCCTCATTAGGGAATGAGAGGCACATCTAAGAATCAGAGGGGGTAACACAGGTGTGCCCCAAGGATGTGCAGGTGCCATAATGTCATTTTTGTTGGGATTAAGTCAAGGTTGCCTGATGCAACCCTTTCACCATAATTTTAGTGGATTTTTTTGGCTGAAAAAGAAATCAGCTGAGTCTGAACTGTGGCAGCATTTTTGTGGCCTTGTTCTCCTCCACTGGAAAGTTTCACATGCAGTGAAGTAAAGAAAAAAAAAAAAAAAAAAAGGAGTATCTTGGGTTTTTTTCTCTTAACTTTGTAATTTCCTGCTCCTTCCTCAGCCTTTGCAATAACATCTCACAGTGTCAAGCCTTGATTAATTCAATGAATTACAGCAGAACTGGAGCTGTCAGGAGGTTGCGAGTGTGTTTTGATTGATATTCAATTACTTTTCATGTAAACACCAATGATTTTAATGTCCTTATGTTCTAAAGTTATTTATGAAACCCGTTTCCTGCAGGAGGAGCTGGAGCTGGTGCTGCTGGGCTGTCACAGGGGTGAAATGTGCTCGAAAATTTGGGAATTTGCTCACCAAAAGGACAGGGGCAGAAAAAGCCTTGAGGTTGTGTCCATCAGAGCCTCCTGCTGGTGCTGCCCAGGGTGGAAACCCATCCTGACTCCAGATTTTATCATTCCTCTGCCTCCTCAGCAAGAGTTGGTCCATCCCTCTGATCCTGCCTGTGCTTCTCTAGCTGGGCTATGGAATTTTTTTAGACCAAAAAAGAGCAGAAATGAGCCCTGAGCTGGTTGTGGAGTCCTTATTTCACCACTGAGCAATTCTCAGAATAATTCTAAGAATTCCAGGAATCGTGAAGTCCTTATTTCACCACTGAGCAATTCTCAGAATAATTCTAAGAATTCCAGGAGTTGTGAAGTCCTTGTTTCACCACTGAGCAAGTCTCAGAATAATTCTAAGAATTCCAGGAATTGTGAAGTCCTTGTTTCACCACTGAGCAATTCTCAGAATAATTCTAAGAATTCCAGGAATCGTGAAGTCCTTGTTTCACCACTGAGCAATTCTCAGAATAATTCTAAGAATTCCAGGAATTGTGAAGTCCTTGTTTCACCACTGAGCAATTCTCAGAATAATTCTAAGAATTCCAGGAATTGTGAAGTCCTTATTTCACCACTGAGCAATTCTCAGAATAATTCTAAGAATTCCAGGAATTGTGAAGTCCTTGTTTCACCACTGAGCAATTCTCAGAATAATTCTAAGAATTCCAGGAGTTGTGAAGTCCTTGTTTCACCACTGAGCAATTCTCAGAATAATTCTAAGAATTCCAGGAGTTCTGAAGTCCTTATTTCACCACTGAGCAAGTCTCAGAATAATTCTAAGAATTCCAGGAGTTCTGAAGTCCTTGTTTCACCACTGAGCAATTCTCAGAATGATTCCAAGAGCAGCAATGATCCCACTGTGACCCTTCAAGGACTCTCTGCTTTATGGGCCCTCAGTGCCCAGTGAGGTACAGACAATTTTTCCTTTTCCTGAAAATCCCACCGCAGGGAGAGCCTTGCAAATGTTAATTTAGCACTTGAGAATGAGGCTGAATGTGGTTAAATCTGGTGACCCATTCTCCGAGATGTCACCAAAAAGGCAATTATTAATAAAATAAAATTAATTTCTGACCTTAGACTCCTGATGAAATGATCAGGAATGCACCTGCAGTGTAACTTGGGAAGAGAGCACGGGGATGTTCTGCACTTGTTGATTTTGGTTTTCTTTTTTCCTTAATGAGCTCTGTGTAAATCTTTAATGAGTTCAGATATTGGCAGCTTTATCATCAGCTGCTGGTCGAGTTTGGGCTGGTCTGGAAGAAGGGGATTAAGATGATTTTAATTTTTTTTTTTCTATCTGTAGATTCTTAGATCATTATTAATTAATAATCCTGTCTGGCATTTTGAAACGTGCTGATGATAGAAAAGATGTCATAAAAATATCTTTTTATTTAAAAGTCCTTTTCTTAAGGAAGAGTTCAGCAGAACATAGAGGAAGATACTTTTAGTTAATTTACCATAAATTATAAAATTTTATGGCAATTTTTAATTTCCAAAATTTTAAATTTGCATTAGATTTAAGGCTAAAAATAATTAAAATGTATAAATTTCTACTATTAATATATATTTCTATGATTAATATGTAGAATATACAGGGCTGGTAGAGAGTGTTTTAGCTGAACTTTTGGGGTTGTTCTTTCTCCCTGGATGTTCCACAATTGGATATAAAAATACAAAATACAGATAAATGCTGAAATTGCTTCCATGGCAAGCATAAAATGCATCTAAATATGTGTGACAGTCAATTTTCTGACTTCTTTCTGTATGGGGAGAAGATGATAAGAGGTATAAAATGGATAAATATTTTCTAAATGGTGAAATTATCAATTTTAGAGAGCGAGCAGTCAGAAGGGCTTGGGAATTGATAAGGAACCATTTCCATGAGTAGGAATTTGAGGCTTTTAAAAAACCAATGAAATGTTTCTGTCTTTTATGCAAAAGATACCAATCGAAATGAAGAGAAATAAATATGAAAACCTGGCAATTTACAGTGAGCAGGGATGGGGGTAGGGCTTCATTCACTGTGATATTGTGGAAATCAAAATTTAGCGCCTTAAAAACGGCTGCATGGTTTATTTCTTTATTTTGGCTTGATGCAGTGCCAGCCCCTAAAAGCCAGGGTCATTTTCTGTTCGTTTTTGGTGTATTTTGGTAGAATTNAGTTCAGCAGAACATAGAGGAAGATACTTTTAGTTAATTTACCATAAATTATAAAATTTTATGGCAATTTTTAATTTCCAAAATTTTAAATTTGCATTAGATTTAAGGCTAAAAATAATTAAAATGTATAAATTTCTACTATTAATATATATTTCTATGATTAATATGTAGAATATACAGGGCTGGTAGAGAGTGTTTTAGCTGAACTTTTGGGGTTGTTCTTTCTCCCTGGATGTTCCACAATTGGATATAAAAATACAAAATACAGATAAATGCTGAAATTGCTTCCATGGCAAGCATAAAATGCATCTAAATACGTGTGACAGTCAATTTTCTGACTTCTTTCTGTATGGGGAGAAGATGATAAGAGGTATAAAATGGATAAATATTTTCTAATGGTGAAATTATCAATTTTAGAGAGCGAGCAGTCAGAAGGGCTTGGGAATTGATAAGGAACCATTTCCATGAGTAGGAATTTGAGGCTTTTAAAAAACCAATGAAATGTTTCTGTCTTTTATGCAAAAGATACCAATCGAAATGAAGAGAAATAAATATGAAAACCTGGCAATTTACAGTGAGCAGGGATGGGGGTAGGGCTTCATTCACTGTGATATTGTGGAAATCAAAATTTAGCGCCTTAAAAACGGCTGCATGGTTTATTTCTTTATTTTGGCTTGATGCAGTGCCAGCCCCTAAAAGCCAGGGTCATTTTCTGTTCGTTTTTGGTGTATTTTGGTAGAATTCTCTTGCATTCAGAGAGTGGCAAACACAGAAGTGGTGAAATGTTCAAGCCCAAGACAAAACTGGACGAGTAAAACCTTTTCAATGTTGAACTTGAGAATTACAAAAAAAAGAAAAAAAAACAAAGGGAAGAGGGTTATAAAATAACTCTTTTATTTTTTATTTAATAAAAAAAATAATATTTTAAAAATTTTATGTTATAAAATAAATCTTTTATTTTAGCACCCCCTCTTTTGTCTGGAGCAAAACCTTTTCAATACTGAACTTGAGAATTTAAAAAAACAAAGAAATAAACAAACAAACAAAAAAACACCCACCAAAAGAAAAAAAAAACCCCAAAAAAAACAAAAGGAAGGGAAGAGAGTTGATGGAGTTGGATGGAAAATACAGAAAAAAAATCTTTTATTTTAGCACCCCCTCCTTTGTCTGGAGCAAAATCTTTTCAATATTGAACTTGAGAATTAAAAAAAAAAATCCACAAAAAAAAAAAACAAAAAGAAGGGAAGAGAGTTGATGGAGTTGGATGGAAAATATAGAAAATAAATCTTTTATTTAGCACCCCCTCCTTTGTCTGGAGTAGCTCAGCTCTCCCCACCCACCCTGGCTAGAACTGATTTGTACTCCTGCCATGGAGTCATTTCCTTGTGCAGTTTTTTAGAAAACTCAGTGCTTTTCCTAAATTAAACACCCTTTGGAGCTCCTACAATCCAAAATTATCTGGGAGGTGATGCTTCCCTTAAAGACTCAATTTGTACAAACAACCTCACACTCCTGGATCGTTTCCTCCTCCTCTGCTGAGCTGTCAGACCCCAACAAAATGAACCCAAAATCCTTTTCAGAGCTCTGGAAATGAGCAGAACTCCCCTGTTTCCATTCTGGGCTGGGATAATTCACAGAACACGACTTCAGACATTTGTTTGTGGCAGCACAGTTGTTGTTGTGAGGGGAAACAATAACCTGGGAGATGGAATTATGTGGGGTGTTTAAAAAAAAAAATCGGTTTTTTCAGGGTCCCTGCGTTGGGTGCAGTGATACAAGTGTGGTTCCTGCCCTGGAGTAAATTCAGGGTCTTTTTTCCATTTTTTCTGTGTCTCTGGGAGTGCTGGGGGTGAGGAGAGAGCACAAGATCTACGGGGCAGCCCCACAAGGGACACCCCAAACCCTTGGGGTGACTCTGGCAGGTGTGGAGAAGGGAACAAACACCCCAGGAGTGAGGAATTAAACACATTTCTGGGCTTTCATCTTGTTTCATGTTGTTCAGTACCTGGAAGAGCTGGGAAAGATGGAGAGAGAGGATTCCCAAGGGATGGAGGGACAGGGAATGGCTTCAAACTGCCAGAGAGCAGGGCTGGGGGGGATTTTGGGAAGGAATTCTTCACTCTGGGGGTGGGAAGGGCTGGGATGGAATTCCCAGAGCAGCTGAGGCTGTTCTGGATCCCTGGAAGTGCCCAAGGCCAGGCTGGAGCAGCCTGGGATGGTGGGAGGTGTCCCTGCCATGGCAGGAGGTGGAAAAAGCCAATCTTTACATGGTTGTAATTCAAACACTGAGAGATAAATTGATTATTTAAAAAAAATTATTTTAGTGAATTGATTTTATTAAAAATAAATTGACTTAAATTGTATTTTATGAGTTTTAGTTTGCACTCGGGCTGGGATGTGATCCAGGGCTGGATGTTTTTAAGGAAGGAAAGACAGAGTTTAAATAACCTAAGGCAGAGCTGAGTTAAAATGTCTCACGTAGTACTGGGTGAAATTTGGTATCATGGAAGTGTTTCAGTGGCATTGGTTACCTGAGGACCCCTGTTCTCATCGTCAGGATAAATGGGAAATCCTGCTGGATCTTAGGGAGGTGCTGGGAGAAATTCCCTCTCCTGTGCCTTTAGAAAATCGCATTTCTTACCCTGCCTGGAGACTCACCCATCATTTCCCTGCCCTAATAGTGCCCCAAACCCCATTTTTGGTTTTGGCCCCAAACCGATCTCCCAGTTAGCTCAGAGGGAGGAGAAGCATCCTGAGCTTTAATTTCCAGCTGGAAACGTGCAGGACAGGCTGAACAAAGAACAACCCCTCCACTTCCCAGCCCTGGGTTAATTGCTTTTCTGTCCTCCCCACTTGGCTGCACCGAGGGTTCACAAATTTCCATGGCTCCCTCCAACAAAAAACTTTCCTTTTCTTCTTCTAATTAATCAAAAATTATACTGCAAAGAAACAAACATTTGAAGTAAAAAGTGTGGAAATGTTGTTTTTAGCCCAGGATTGTGATTCCCATCTCAGAGCACGGCTGCTGGAATCTCTAATTAACGCGTTGTCATTAATTAACAGCTGAAACACAAACTATGATGAGTTTATGCTTTTGCAAAAGCACAAATATGGATTTTTTTTTTTCCTGCTCTTTCAGCTGTGGAAAGCATGACATGAAATTAGCTTTATGCATTTTGTTGTGCTGGATAATCCTCCTGGAGCAGCTCTGGCTCGGGTTCCTCCTCAACCCTCTGTTAATCAAGATCAGAACCAATTAGCAGTGTCTGGTTTAAATTGCTACAAGCAATGAAAGATCAATTCTTTGGTAGAGAGGTTTTGATATTGAGAGGTTTTGATTCAGTATTTCCAGGGCTGAATTTTGGGCTGCTTTTGGAACACAACATTTAACATTTCTGACAAAAATATGGGCGTTTAATGTCATTATGAATATTTAAATTATTTATATGACTCATATAAATGAGTTCAGTTATGGCTGAACTATGACTATGTTCAGTTATTTCATCCTGACTTTGTTCAGTTATGAAAAACAAGGAAAACAAGCCCAAAACGACAAAGAGTTCTGCATTTTTGAACTCTTCATTGGCTTTGATAATGATCAAATAAATCACATCTGATCCTCAGCCCGTTTCTGACAGGCTGCCCTTCACCAGGACAGATTTGAGGATATTTTGTGGTGTCCAGTCACGGGGAAAAGAATGTTTAATGTAGTGACAGCTGATTTTGTTATCTCTGGTCCCCATTCCCTGTCCCCAGATATTTCTCTGGTTCAATTGTGCATTTTCAGAGCTGTGAAAGAGCCACAGAACCCCCCAATAAATCCCTCAGGAGGCAAAGAACATTCCTGGGGAGAAGTGGAGAATTCCCTGCTTCAGTGGGAACCTCTGGTGCCCAGCTAAGCAGATTTTCCATCTGGGAGCAAACTTCGTTTTTCTGAATTAAAATTCTTAATTAAATTAACTCCAGGTGTCCCAGGGAACCTCCCTGGGCTCCATCCCTCATTTCTGACTTCCCAAGGACCCCAAATTCTGCTGTAAATCTCTGTGTAGTGAGACCTTCTCTTAAAAAAAGATGTCCCCACTTGATAGGGTGCTAAATCTTTTCAATTTTTACAGGTTTTTTTTGCAGACTTCAGTCACTGTCCAGGATAGTAAATTTTCTCTGGAGTCCTCATAAAGATGACAGAGAGGTGCCTTTGAAAAATAACAGGAGACCCTGAAATTCACAGGCAGTTTTTAAAATAAAAACAATTTTTTAAAAAGAAAAAAAAGTATATATTAAAAAAAAAATATATACACACACATCTATACATATATATACAGATATATAATATATATACATACAGTTCTATTTCTATTTCTATTTCTATTTCTATTTCTATTTCTATTTCTATTTCTATTTCTATTTCTATTTCTATTTCTATTTATATTTATATTTATATTTATATTTATATTTATATTTATATTTATATTTATATTTATATTTATATTTATATCAAGCTAGTGATGTGAATAATAATGTTCCCAAATTGTGGAAAAGCTGACACACCCCTGACAATAAATGGGATGGGTGCTGAGGAAGTTGTTGACTTCCTTCTCTTTGCTTGGTGCAGAAATCTTTGCAGATAATGCTAATGCTAGAAATAAACAGCTTCTTCCCTTTTTGCATTTCCTAATTTTATTTTTTCCCCCTCCAAAAAGTTTGCTTTTTGGCCAAAAGTTTTAGCTGGGGTAGGCATGAGTGTAAAACTCATTAAAAGGGGATTTACTAAATAAATGTCAGTGGGCTCCGCTAATAAAACAGTGCAGGGCCGAGCAGCCCAATTAAGGAGAGAGCAGAGCCGCTCCTGCACACAAATATTTTGTTTTCAGCACTGAAACACAAGATGAGGTGCCCAGTTCTCCGTTCTCTCCCAAGGAATCCAGCCCTGCCTTATCAGCACCTCCATTTCCTCAGCTGTTGGCTCCTTCACAGGCTGGAATAAGAACTTTGGGGGTTTTTATTTTTCCTGGGAAGTTCATGTCCTGTTTGGAAAATACCAAGCCCTGTCCAGACTCTGCTGTCACATCCCTCACTCTGCATTTACATCGATTTTTATTTTGTTTTAATTTCTTTTATTCTGTTTTAATTCTTCTTTAGTGCATTCCCCAGGACCATAAAGGGTTTTTTTTACAATAAAAACCCTTTTTTATTTTTACTCCAGCAGAAAATGCTAAAAAGCCAAAAAAGTGTCTGTGCCTGAGACACTGAATTTTGGAATCAAGGGAAGCTATTTTATTTATATTT
The DNA here is from genome assembly GCA_013396995.1 of Dicaeum eximium. Classification (NCBI taxonomy): domain Eukaryota; kingdom Metazoa; phylum Chordata; class Aves; order Passeriformes; family Dicaeidae; genus Dicaeum; species Dicaeum eximium. The sequence continues at coordinate 1,351,362 of VWZP01009913.1, read as the reverse complement.
ACAAAAAAAAAAATGTTTTTTACATAGAGTTTTACACAGCTTTTGCCAAGTGATCTTCAAATAGGACCTTGAAAAATGGATGTGAATCCTTCCAGGGGTTGTGAATCCTTCCAGGGGTTGTGAATCCTTCCAGGGGGAAATTCCAGCTGGACAATCACAAACCAGTTGCTCTGGTTCCATTACAAATCCTGCATCCCTCACCACAGACACCTAAAATTTGCATTTTCAAATCCAGCCTCTCAGCAATGTGCCAAAATCAGCACCGAGTTAAAATAAAAATCCCTAAAATCCTGAGTCTGCTACTTTGAAATTATTTGTAATGGCTTTGCAGCTCTTCAGGATCTATTTTGTTTTAAATGAAACTTGACATTTACATCATAGCAATATTTGGTTTGTACACAGCCAGAACAAGAGAAGCTGCAGCCCTCCAATCATCTGCAGAACAGCAAATTGGAATTATTTATGAGAAAAAAAATGTAATCGTTCATTTTCATATTTTCAATTAAACTGGATTGAAAGCAAAGCTGTCCAGATCAATCCAGGGAAAAGAAAGATACAGACTTGGGTTTTAAAAGCCCTGAAATAAAAACTCTCATTTGTTTTATTCCTTTTTGGGTGTCATTGGGATTTTTTTTTTTATTCCAGCAGAAAATGCTAAAAACGCAAAAAAGTGTCTGTGCCTGAGACACTGAATTTTGGAAGGAAGGGAAGGGAAG
>VWZP01009913.1:1335045-1346356 GCA_013396995.1 Dicaeum eximium | reverse complement strand
TCCCTGCTCTGTGCACAGAGCTCACCATCCCATAATATGAACCCCAGCCCCACACACTAAAGCAGCACAGAACCTGAAAAATAGAAAAGCTCAACCCTGAGGGATCAGAATAAACTCGGATTTTGCGGAAGATGTTTGTGCAGCCAGCACTGGGAGCACAGGCAGGCTGGGGAGGTGGTGTCAGTGGTATTTTGGTTTTAGGGCAGGGGGAGAAGAACTGGAAAGAATTCCAGCCAGGCTGGGCTCCTCCAGGGCCAGGAACATCCCCGGGATTTTGGAGGTTGTGCCCTGCTGATCCTTGGTGAGGAGCGGGAATGAACCCAGAAAGTTCCTGTATCAATTCACTGGGTTCTGACAGAATCATTCCTAAATCCTGTAAAATTTCATCGTGACTTGGATTACAGAAATGGAGCTCCATGGGAGGATTTAAAATTTCATTTAACAGCTTGATTATCACTCAGTATTCCCTAGGACTGCATTCAGTGATATATTCATGAAATATTCTCAGAACCAACCCCAAAAATTTGTTGCTATTCTTTCCTGCTGCTTCTATTCTGAAAGAGGTTAAATTTTAGGTGTTATGGCAGTTTGAGAGGGAAAAAAAAGCAGTTTATAAATGCTGTGCTAAAAGCAATAACGTTTGATTTGCAATAAAGTATATTGTATGAAAGTTTCTGTATTATTGGATTCCAGTCCCTGAATTAGTGACTATTCACCTCATCTTTCCCACCCTGTAGGGAAAAATCATTGACAATTGAAGTATTTTGATTTGTGCTGTTTAGGCAGTCAGGGCAGGGATGCTTTGAGCACAGAGTGGTTGTGCTGTCTGATACTGATGTCCTCAGGAAAAAATTCTGCTCTGGAAGAGAGAGGACTGAACTTTCCTTTGGTTTAAAGTTTGTTTATGAACATATTTTTTAAATAAATTCTCACGATTCAATAGTGTGGCCCAACTCGTATCCTTTAAATCTCTCTAATAAATAAATTTAATTAATTTAACACAAATTTAGCAAGGAAAAAGCTGTATTTATTACTGTGATTAATAGGCTCCAGTGATAAAAACCCTCACAGATCTCTCAGTCACAGCACTCAATCTATGCATGGAAAATTTTGAATTTATTTACTGCTATTTCAATATTTTTGCCACGTTTCAAACTCCTCAGGCACAAGAAGTGTGGAGTTTGCACAATCTTTTAAAATAATTGCATTATCCTGAGGTAAGAGGTTGTAGGACAGGCATCTCCAGAAGGAATGACTTCCTTTCCAAAAGAATATGGACAAATCTCCCTTTAGAAATGTTTTTTTTTTTCATTTCTCTATTTAATGTAGAGCATCTTCCCTCTGCTCTGTGCTTTTCTTCAGTGGTCAAAGTGACTGAATTAAGGAAAACAGTAAATCCTCACATGATTTTTCTTCTGTTGCCCAGAATTGTTTAGATTTAATGTGTTTTTAGCTGAAACTGGATTTTTAGGGCTCCACGCTGGTGCTGTTTGGCACCCCTAAAAACACCTCTAATAACCTGCCCCAAAACAAAATTCACCACATCAAAAACAAAGCTTTGAATGCAGGATGGGCTCAGCTTGGCCAGACTGAGAGGCACCAGCTCCTTCCCTGCCCACCAACCACAAAAACCCTTTAGAGATGTTCAAATTAAAAGATTTTGCACTTTGCTCCTTTTCTCACCCCGTTCCCCCTAAAGTTTCATCCAAATTGTCAAGGATTTGTAGGAAAATGTGGGGAATTCTGGTTTGGAGCAGGAGCAGTGTGGGGTGGCTCCATGTTCTCCGTTGCCCCCTGATTTTCCTGATTTTCCTGATTTTCCTTTGGTGCCTGATTTGGAATCTTGCCTTGAGTGTTTCTGCTCAGAAAATTCACTCTCAACAGCTGCAGGGGTTTCCACCTCAATATTTGCTTTGGTTCCTCCTAATTCTACAATATTTAACTCCCAACTCTCCAATATTTTAACAAAAGCCTCAATCTACTCTAAATCTGTCTCCCTTTGTTCATCCTCGTTACCCATCCCCAATTAGCAAATTGTGCTCAAATAAGGTTGATCTTCCCCCAGCCCTAATGCTGAAAAGAGCCTTGAAGAACATTTTCCCTGCAAATTCCGTTTCCTGGAGCTCAGAGTGACACAAAGGAAGTTGTGCTGCGCTCTGGGGACGTGAATAAGGAATATTTGATGAAATACAGACTCTCACTTTAATGGGTTCCTCAGGAAAGAAAGTTTCACAATAGGAATCCTTTTATCCTGCCGTGGTGACAGAGAAAATGGGATCATGGGATTTTCAGAATTAAGGAAAATGCAATAAAGCAATATTTTTATTTCCAAAGCTTTACATTACACACAAGTGATTCGGAAAGCATCACTTTGAATTAGTTATGAAATCAAATCCATAAATAAACTTCTTTTCCAAGACAGAATCGCTGGCTGCTCATAACATGAAGGGTTTAATTGACATGACCTTGAACACACTTATGTGAAAACTGTGGAGAAATGGTCAGTAAGAAAGCAGAGAACTTTAATTTTATCTCTTTGTTTTCACTCTGGCAAGGCTGTATTGAATTCAAGCAATCAATTTGCACACTGAGAAACAGAGAAATATTCCTGAATAAAAAGTATCAGCCAGTGGGGCAGAGAAGTCGATGTGACTTTTTTTACCCTTTTTTTTACCCTTTTTTTACCCTTTTTTTACCCGATGTTATTTACCCTTCCCATGCTGGCTGAGGTAATTGCAGCAATTGCACAGCTCATTTTCATACAAAAGCATGGAAAGTGCTTGAAATCAGTTTAATCTGCAAGAAACTGAAGTGTTCCTCCTGGAGCAACAAAGCTTTTTGGGCGAGCAGCTTTTGCTCCATCACAAACCTGTGAGGCAAAGGAAGCTGCCAGTGAAGAACTCATCATGGGCTCAGGTATAAAAATAAAAGGCATTTAAAGGAAAAAAATCTCCAGGATGTGCTGGGAAATCAGAATTTCTAGCTCAGGCAGGGTTTTCAGGGCAGTGGGATCACAGAGAGAGCAAACCCTTAATTTTGGATGAATCAGAGTGTTTAGGGTGAGGACAGGAATGTTGGCAGCCGTGGCAGAGTACAAGAAAGAACCAAAGGATTTCTCCTAACCTGGTGCACTGATCCATTAAAAAAGGAAGATATTTCACTGAGATAATCTTGTAACCACTCCATGATTTCTTTTCAGTGTTCCACCTGCTTTCTTCTTCCCTGTTTTTAAGCAGTTTAATTTAAAATGCAATTACCACAAACACAGATAACTGAAGGAATAGGTATTTCTCCTGTTTCATTGATTTTGTTTTAAATTAACCCCATTTAATCCATATTTTCCTGTTTAGGTTTTCCTCTCTGAGAAGTTTAACAGAAAATGCTGCTTATTATTTATGAGGTCTCTTTCCTTTTGCTGACAGACAGCTGGGGGAAAAGTGCCATTTTTTATTGGCTTTGAAAGATGAAATATGAAAGAAGTGCTGGTTCATCCTTGAGCTTCCCACCTGACCTCTGCTCAATCGTCAGATGTCAGCGAGTTAAAATAAATAATATCAAATACATCATTTAATTAGACAAATTTGTCAAAACAGCCTTGTTGACTAATAAAAGGACAAACTCTTCCTTACACAAATCAAATCCTGAAGCCATAAAACCCTGAAGTGTAAATCCTGGAGTCCTTGGGAAGGGTTGTGTGGAAGAGGAATTTATTTGGGGTTTTTTTTTGTTTTGCTCAGGGGACAAGCAAAGGGACTTCAGCAGGAATTACTGGTGTGTATCTTATGTCTGGTAGGGGAAAAACAGAGGGAAATAACAAATATCAGCTATTAATTTAAAAGAAGAGCATCTGATTGACAACCTGCATTAGGAATAATGTCTTTTTAGTGGATCTTCAGGAAGCAGAGACGGAAAAACTTTAAAGTTGAAGTTGAAGTGAAGTTTTAAAAGCTGGAATTTGGCCGGTTTTGATCTGCCCATGTCTTGGTGCACAGATGGTTGGAGCTGGGATTGTTGTTGAAGGTGCAAATTGTCTTGGAGATTGAAATGCTCCTTGAAACTTCCCCTTCAATGGGAAAAGAGCACTTGAAGCAAAATTATTTTGGGGGAAGTGATGTGATTTTACAAACAGCTGAGTCGGTGCTAATGACTCTGGGGCTTAAAGCTCTCCTGAGTGAATGTGACCTCCTGGGAAACTCAAAATGAAAACTTTTCCCTTTCCCACATAACCAGAGTGTGAACCAGGCTGGAAATGTCAGTTCCTCTGAGCTGAAGGAAGAAAATTGGGTAATTTAACTGGTTTCATATTTTTTTACTGGCTCAGGTCTTAAACCTTTTAAGTGAAACTGGAGCAGCTTGATGGTGTGGCAGGAAACCGAAATGGAACTTGTCAAGCTGCCTGGCTTAAGCATGAAATTGTATTTAAGGGTTCTAAACAAAACTTCAGACTTGTAGAAAATTCCTATATGAGCCAGCACAAAGCAAAAGCAAATGTTACCTATTTTAAGACATGATATTCTAGTCATACCCCGGTGTTAAAAAATACTTTGTGAAAATTTGGTTTCAGGAGAAGTGAATAAGAGAGATGCTGAAATTGCAGAGGTCTGCCAAATGCAGGCTGTATTTTCTGGTGGTGATGTCTTTGTTTCAGACCAGCCCAAATCCAAAATCACTGCATGAGAACAATGAAAATTTCATATTTTCTCATTTTCATAACCGTAGAATAGGATTGTAGAAGATGTTAAAGATCATCTAGTTCCAGCTAACAGTCTTTTATGCACACAAAATTCAATTCACAGCCCAGAAAAATTCTGGTTTTTCCATTTCCCAGCCTGGAAAGGCTGGGCAAGGACTCGTTGCCCTTGGCACTATTCAGTCTCCTTTTTCATATTAAACAACCACCTTTGTTTTCAGTGCATTAAATGCAAAGGTTTTCCTGTAAAATTAAGCTTCTCTCTGAAGATTTCAACATTTTTTCGTGGCACTTCCGTGTTCCCCAGTTTCCATTTTGAGGAGCACCAGGGGCAGATGATGGAGTGAATTTGGTGATGATTTCATCACCCTGCTCTAAGCAGTGCCACTCCAAAAGGCTGAAAACAAATGAGTGACACAAACCAGGGGCACTTTGGGCTTTAGTGAACCCAAATCGCCAATTTTCACCTTTCCAAGAGCAAATGAACGTGATCTCTGTACACCTGACATGTTAAAATAATAAAAAAATGAAAAAGAATATTCTGAAGTGGGATGAAAAATCTCCCTTCTAGCCCAAAGCCGTGCTCCTTTTACCTCAGAATGTTTTCAGATCTGTTTGATATTTAGCCTCTGGATGAAATGTGACTGCAATGAAATCGGGAGCACAACTTCAAATGCACTGAATGCAAAATCTCACAAAGAGCTTCTCCACTGCCATGAAAGGCTCTCTGTGCCCTGGCCAAAGGGAGGATGTTTGACAGGCAAAGATTTATTAATAAAACCTTTGTTCATCTTTAAAGCCACGCTCTAGCAGCACACTCCTCATTAAGAAGGCACCGGTTTGATTTTTCTGGCTCGGGCAGAAGAGAGAGGAAAAATAATTTCCTGATATTTTATGGAACCTTAGGAATGGTTTTAACTTTTCCTGATGTCGAGGTTTCTGGTAGGGTTTCCAGGTTGTCTTGATCCAAACTCTCTTTTACATTTCCTCTCTGGAAAAAATTGGGCCAGAGACTGCCCCAATTTTCCCAGCTCAGCCACCAGAGATGGAGGCTCCCTTTTCCTTTTCCTTTTCCTTTTCCTTTTCCTTTTCCTTTTCCTTTTCCTTTTCCTTTTCCTTTTCCTTTTCCTTTTCCTTTTCCTTTTCCTTTTCCTTTTCCTTTTCCTTTTCCTTTTCCTTTTCCTTTTCCTTTTCCTTTTCCTTTTTTTCCTTTTCCTTTTCCTTCCTTGAGGTGTCCAGGGATAAACTGCACATGGCACTCAGAACTCTGGGCTGGCTTGTAGAGAATTCTATGGACAATAAATGTTTATTTAGGATTCTATGGACAATAAATGTTTATTTAGATGATGGAGACCAAATTCTTCAAGGTCCTTTCCAAACTTAGGCTGAAGAAAGTCACAACAGAAAAGAGCTTTTGAAGGGATAGGTCGTGAACCCAAATCCTACAAGGAAAAGGGTTCAAAGCAGGGCTTGGAACAGGAAAGAACAAAGCCACGGATTAATTGGAACACAAATAAACAGAGTTCAAAGGCTCAGGATGGCTGTGGCCAGCTCAGCTGATTTAGCATGAGAAAAAATAACAATCCTTCAGGGCTCAGACTGAGGATGCTGCTCTGAAAGGCAAATCCCAGTGCTCTGGCAGAGGATTCCCAGCACTGAGGCTGCTTTGCTGCTCAAAAACCCCAAATTTTCCCTTTCTGGGCTGTGTCGTGCAGCAGTGAGTTGATATTTATCAATTATTGGGTTTTTAGAGAGAATTGGATGTGGAAAGCTTTGAACAGGTGGAGCAAAAGGTTGGAAGTCCTGGAGTGAAGCTGGGCTGGGGTAAATTCCCTCCATCACCTGCCTCTGGTGCTCCTTAAAATGGAAACTGGGGACACAGAAGTGCCAAGGAAAAATGTTGGGAGAAGGTGCTGGGTTAAACCCTAAAAGGTGGCACTGCCAGGGAAAATGAAATGTTTGAAAGGAGAACAGGAATCTCGGTTTGTGTGTGATCCCTGTTCCTTCCCTGGCAGCTCTTCCTGCTCTTTGCTCACAGACATTTTCAGCCTTATCCCTGTCCTGCAGGATTAAAAAATTGGAATTATCCCCCCTTCCTGCCTGTGGAGCGCCATTTGTTTCCATCAGCTTTAAGGCAAAAAGATGGAAAAAGCTGGTTTGGATTTCTCAAAATCCAGGAGGAGGCTCAGACACCCTGCCCAGCTTGAAATGTTTGGAGCCAATGAAGCATTTAAATCTTCCAGCCAACTAAGTGTAATTAGTGAATGAAAGGTAATACTTTTCTTCAACAATGGGATGGGTAAATTTAAATTGGGGTTTAAATAAGAAAGTGACACCTGCTAACTGTCAGTCAGTGAGGTTTTACCTGGAGAGTGCTGGCATGAGAGAAAAAATATATAAAACTATATATATATATGTATAGGCCTTGTACTGATGGCTGAAGAGATTTTTTTTGATTTTGTACACAAAGAGTAAATATACAGCAGATGAATTAATGAAAAATGAAACAGCAGATATGGTCCCTGGAAAGTGTCTGCTTCTCTTAATGGGTATTGATAAAAAAATTCTATTTATTCTACTCTATTAACTACCAAAATTGAACTCTGAGGCTAATATTAAAACAAAGAATTAACAGAATAAATATTTTCTATTCACTTATGGGCTGTTTTATCCGTAATTGAATTTTTTTGGCTTTGTCTGAGCAATTCCTCCTCAAAATGCCCTCTAAATCTTGGAGATCTTTGGGCTCACTGGCACCTCACAAGGAGCTCCTTTACTCCTGTCCATGTCCTGCCCCAGAACATTTTGCAGATTTGCTCAGAAAGACCCAAATTTTTCTCTTTGTTAAAAAGCTCCAGTTTTCCATGGAAATGTTCTTTTTCTACAGCATAGTGCAGGGAGTGATTTGTTAATAAAACACTTATTATTTCTGTATTATAAAATGTCATTGAGTTTGATACTGATTAAATCCATCCCAGTTTGGACAGAGAGACAGCGTTGATACTGATTTTGCAATCAGAGCAGATTTACAAAACCTCTGGAGAGTTCTGAACCTGACTAAAGGGGGGCTGCAGATCAGAATTAGCACAAAAGTTAATTTGAAGATGGAACCAGGAGTGTGACAGCCCCACAGCAAGGCCATGGGACCAGGAATGTGACACAAATCAGGCCATGGAACCAGGGATGTGACACAAATCAGGCCATGGAACCAGGGATGTGATATCAGGTCATGAAACCTGGGATGTGACACAAACCAGGCCATGGAACCAGGGATGTGATATCAGGTCATGAAACCTGGGATGTGACACAAACCAGGCCATGGAACCAGGGATGTGATATCAGGTCATGAAACCTGGGATGTGACACAAACCAGGCCATGGAACCAGGGATGTGATATCAGGTCATGAAACCTGGGATGTGACACAAACCAGGCCATGGAACCAGGGATGTGATATCAGGTCATGAAACCTGGGATGTGACACAAACCAGGCCATGGAACCAGGGATGTGATATCAGGTCATGAAACCTGGGATGTGACACAAACCAGGCCATGGAACCAGGGATATGACACAAGGCCATGGAACCAGGAGTGTGACAGCCCCACAGCAAGGCCATGGGACCAGGAATGTGACACAAATCAGGCCATGGAACCAGGGATGTGACACCAGGCCATGGAACCTGGAATATGACACAAGGCCATAGAACCAGGGATGTGACACAAGGCCATGGAACACNGAATATGACACAAGGCCATGGAACCAGGGATGTGACACAAGGCCATGGAACTTGGAATATGACACAAGGCCATGGAACCAGGGATGTGACACAAGGCCATGGAACTTGGAATATGACACAAGGCCATGGAACCAGGGATGTGACACAAGGCCATGGAACTTGGAATATGACACAAGGCCATGGAACCAGGGATGTGACACAAGGCCATGGAACCTGGAATATGACACAAGGCCATGGAACCAGGGATGTGACAGCCCCACAGCAAAGCCATGGATGTCATGAACCAGGAATGTCTGCTGTGGGAAGCACCAATCATTCCTGAGGGCCCTGCAGCGCTCTGGGGCTCACACTGCACACAGCAAGGCTGGGATTTGTCACCTCCCTGTCCCTGCTGAGGACAGAAGGGTGAGCTCAGCAGAAAGGCAGGAGTGTGCAGGACAGGAGGGAAAACACCTGATACAGCCAGGGAAGGAGCTCAGCGTTGAGATTAAGAGGTAATTAGGGATGGTTGTACAACACTAATCCTTTAAATGGGCAATGATGAGTCGGTGTGGTGGGAGATGCTGATTAGGAGATGCTGCTGAGGAAATTCTGTGAGGAAATGCTGCTGAGGAAAAGCTGCTGAGGAAATGCTGAGGAAATTCTGTGAGGAAATGCTGCTGAAGAAATTCTGTGAGGAAATGCTGCTGAGGAAAAGCACTGAGGAAATGCTGCTGAGGAAAAGCTGCTGAGGAAATTCTGTGAGGAAATGCTGCTGAGGAAATGCTGCTGAGGAAATTCTGTGAGGAAATGCTGCTGAGGAAAAGCACTGAGGAAATGCTGAGGAAATGCTGCTGAGGAAATGCTGAGGAAATTCTGTGAGGAAAAGCTGATTAGGAGACGGTGCAGAGGAAATGCTGCTGATGGGGAGAAGCTGCTGAGCAATGTTTTCCTGCTTTGCCTGCACCAGGATTCACTGGAGAGGGCTCTGCCAGTGAATGAAGGTGGAATTGGGGCTCATCCAGCAGCTCCTGGGGCCGTCCATCCCCGCTGCAGGCAGCAGCACAAAGGGATCCTGGCTGTGCTCGGGAATGCTCTCCTTAGCATGGCAGGAGCAGCTGAATGAAGCACTCAAATGAAAATTTGAACACTAATTACACAACTCCCTGACATAACACTATCAACAGCAATTTGCCATTCCATCTTCATTTACTGAACACCGAGCCCACGCTCGTTAATTAGGGATATGATCCAGGCAGCAGCACAAACAACAATTTTACTCGGGTGAGTGTATCATTGATTTCAATATCATCTGCTCCTGTGCTTGCAGAATTGGATACCAGATACACAACATGGGTCAATCCAACCCTATCAAACACTCAGAGAAAAAAACACTCTGTAAGAACCAATTATCTGCTGATTCGCAAAATTTAATGAATTATTAAAGAAAATCAAAGATTGATGGGATCTGCTTTCACCCATTTGAGCTGGCAATAAAAATACAGAGTTTCCCTTTCCAGGAATATTTCAGAACTTGAATTTTTAAAGCGATTTTGACTGAAGCCAGACATAGAAACACAGACATGGCTGGTTTGGTCACTGGAATGTGGTTTAATTGCAAAAACATGAGATCAAAATGGGATGGAGACTCCACCACCCACCCAGGCAGCTCCTTCCAATGTTCCATTTTGGTGCAGCAGCAAAGATCACAGAAAATTTCTCATCATATTCTTCCATAGAATATGCCAGCAAGGACTGAGGACTTAATACAAACTAAAAATATTTAGAATTTCTCTTCAAAGGCAATTTTCGTCCTGCTGAGCACATTCTGTTTCCTCCACTTTTCCCTATTTTTGAGCTGAATTGAAGCCTGAGTCCTTCACAGAAGTTTTATCCCCCTTCCACCTAAGGAAAACACAATTTTTGGGAGCAGAAGATCACAGCCAATTACAGTTTCATCATGGATGCTGCAGCTGGGAGTGGAAATCTTCCCAAATATCCGGGCATGGCGTAAAAGACTTGTGAAACCATTCAATTCCCAGCAAAATAGAGGTGGGAGTTGATAGAGGCACTGAAAGCTGGGGAAGGTGATAGGAGAAGGAGCCGGACTTTTATTTGCATTATTTCATTCTTGTGCAAACCCAGCAAAATATAGGATTGACCCTGAGTGAAAGAAGCCTCAGCTGCAAATGCAGTGGAGAGTTTCTTTTTGAAAGATGCAGCTTTTACCTGTGGAGAATTTTAGCCCTGTGCAGTGTTGGTTCCTTTATTACTAAATCTCTCCCGAAGATTGAGCACTCATTTCAAAAAGGAGGCAATTTTGATGGTGTTTAGACCAAATTTCAACTTCACTTGGCATAGATAGGAACTTCAGTGGCTTCTCACAAGGCAAAACTCTGAAGATTCTTCATGTTTAGGGTGGGTCTATATTATTACATGTGCAAAAATAAAACAAAAAATTGAGAAAATAACGATTTTCCTCAATTGCAATTAAACCATACCCTCCTAGAAGGAAAATCCAGAAAATGAACATCAAAATCACCTTTCAGGGACTCAATTCAGACAAGGTTTTGAGCCTGTATTAAATAAAGACATGTGAGCATTGATCCTAATTAAACAAATGTGATACAGGAAGAGATCAAGGGCTCAGCATTCCTCGGAGAGAAATGAAACTCTTACTAAAGATAAAGCCCACGATCCATTTTCTCCAGGAATTCCTGCAGCTTGCCCACAAAGGACCTCAGGGAAGGAGACGGTTCTGCCGCTCAGCTGGAGCTGAAACACAAAACAAAGGATGTGGCAGAGCCTGAGTGATTCCCAAGGCAGGTCCAGACCCACAGAGAAGCAGGAGAATACAGCAGCAAAAAAAGGAAAGGAAAAAAACCCCTGAGAGCTGAAATTCTAGGG
>VWZP01009913.1:1273673-1335025 GCA_013396995.1 Dicaeum eximium | reverse complement strand
AGGAAAAAAAAAAAAAAAAAAAAAAAAAAAAAAAAGAAGGGTGGCTACCTACAGAAGGCTTAAATAATTGGTTTTTAAATAATTGGTTTTTTGAATCAGCAAGGAGTGGTGCCAGCAAAAAAAGAAAAGAATCTCAGAGGGATTTCTTTTTTTTCCATTCTTTTCCCAGACAATATCTTCTTCTCCAGTTCTTGGTGTCTTTAAATAGTTTTCTTTGAAGTTGGGCAAAGCAGACTTGCCATGAAGTGTAGCACAGAAATTTGAGGGATAGCTCTTGAAAATGAAATGTAAGAGGGGGAAAGAAGGAAAAATCTTGTATAAAAGTTATTATTTTTGATATTCTGAAAAATATCAATTATAAACACATCTGCCACCAACTCTTCTACCTTTCCTTCCCCCTTTTCCTCAAAATAAAAGTTACTTTTTCATTTACAAATAAATGGGGCTTATGCAGTTTCTGCTAGTTTATGCCTTGAATTCCCATATCTGAAAAATCTGGACAAATATTCCCACATCAGCTGGAAAAACTCCAGAGAATTCACCAACACAGTTAAAAAACAACCCAAAAATCAACAACAAAGCTGCCTTGTCCCGGAGCAGAGTTGGACGAGGCTCAAGAAAGAAGGTTTGGCCATGTATAAAAGAGATTAAAAAATGCATTTATCTCTGATATTAGCTGTAAATCTGATTAGACATGTCTGGGTTGTCATTTATTGGCTTTTTTATGGCAGGAAATTCACCCAGAGATCCCTTTAATGTTCCAGGGAAGTTGGTCCCGGGGCTCTGGCTCCACATTCCACCTGTGCCTCCAACTTCCATTGCAAAAATACCCCACATAATTGAATTCAAACCATTAATTACTTAAAAACCACCTTATTAAGAGTGGTTTTATCTACCAGCTTGTTCTTTGGAGGGCCTCTGGGGAGCCTGGCCTGTGTCTTTTCATTGAGAAAAGACATTTTTTAGTGCTGTGGAAGAAGCCCTGAGGTTCCATCCGAGCTGGCACGGGCTGAAGTGATGGAGAAATCTTAGAGGACTTCAGTGGGTATTAAACTGGAGAAAAAGGCACCTAAAAATACTGCAGCTCAACAAAAGAATCCTTCCTTTTTTCAGCTGGAAAAATGGCCTTAAACTGGAACAAATCTCAGCACGGAGCAAGGTGAATCTCTTGGCCAAACGTTCGGGGAACAAAGGAGTAACAGAGCCAGGCCATGGCAAGAGAAATAAAGAATAAAACCTGAGGAACCTGGAGAAATGATGGCAAGAGAAATAAAGAATAAAACCTGAGGAACCTGGAGAAATGACAGCTGAAAAATTAATCAAAAATTCATTAAAACAATCAAGAAACTTTCACGCAGAGAAATTAAAGGGAACTCTCAACTTCAGAGCAATTTTGTTTCTAAACAGAACTGAGAACATCTGTTAAGTACTGAAGCAACTTTTCTTTTTATTCTCCCATAAGGAAATTATTTGTCATCCCAGCATTGTGTGTGTCTGTAAGAAACCAGGCTGGGAAAAAGATCAGTGATATTTCTCCTGGAATAGAAGAACAAGGAGAAGGATTCTGATCAATTCAGCTCAGCTGCAATACTGGGCCACGTGCAGCACACGTTTTCTTAATGGAATAAAAGGGAAAAAAATCCAAACTAAATTTGATTTCTCAAAATGAGTTTGTGTAATCCAGACTGAGTTATGTGGCAGGGTAGGCAGGCACTGATAAAGGGCACGAAAGTGGGAATGAGGAAATGACAGGAAATTTCCCAGGGTATATGAGCAGCCACAATCAGGGGGTGCTGATTAAATAAACCACATTTTGTTCTGCTTCCTAAACGCAGCATCTCAACAATTCTCCTCCAAATGACACTGAATTTTGGAGAAACCCACGCTTTGAACTGGCAGGAAATGACATCAAACCACCAAATACTGAGTTCTGCTGAAATTTGCCAGTTCCAAATGCGAATTGCTCTTTTACTTTCTGATCATTAAATGTAGCATTTTAACCCCAAATCCATCTGACTGCAATTTTGTTCCCACACAAGCAGATGGTATTTTAGTTGCAAATAAATGTGACTTCTCTTCAGGCTGTTTCATTCGTAAATATAAAAAGAAGCAGAGGAAAATAAATTTTTTTCCAGAGCTTTAACTTGAGTTTGGACAGGGTGGAATGGAGCAGAAGGAAAATTTGTGTTCAAATTCTTGTTGGGGTCTGGTTTTGCACACTCACAGAGCCAGACCATTCCCATATTTAAATCCAGGAAAAGTTTCACATCCACTCATTTTTTGTGACCTCCATGGACTCCATCCCTTCCCCGGCGTGTTCCAATGTTTAACCACTCCTCAGGGAAGGAATTTTTCCTGATATCCAACCTGAACCTCCCCTGGTGGAACCTGAGGTGGTTTTCTCCCGTCCTGTCCATCAGGATCTGCTCAAACCTGAGGTTTCCCCTCTTCCCTTTGAAACCTGGACCAAGAGCTCTCATTGTCCCCCTGGGAGGAGCAGCTGGAGGGAGGAAATTGAATTCCACATCTCCTTTTCAGCCCCTTAATTTGTTTCTGTTCCACTTTTTCTCTTAGGTACTTTGATTGAAAGCCATTCAAAGAATTCCACCCCTAAATCCAGGTTCTATTCAGGCTCCGGGTACACATTAGGCTGAAATAATCAGAGCCACCAACAACGAACAGCTTCTCACTATTTTTGTACCAACATGGTATGAATAGATACAAATAATTTCATATAAATACAGACACACCCCCACATTAACCGTGAATGGAGAAACACTTTTAAAATCCTTCTCATTTTGAAAAAAGCTTGAGAAAACACCAGATGTCATTTTACTTTCAGACGATTTTGTGCTGTCAGAGCTCTTCTCACGTTATTTTTGCAGATGATAGGACAGGCAGCATTTATCATCCCCTCCCCTCCTGAAATGCAGGCGACACAGCCCCATCTATCTGCTCAGTGCGAGCACCAGTGCTGCGTTTATTTATTTATTTGGGGAGCATTCATTCCATCCTGCGAATTTAGCTTGTGAGGGAGAGGATCCTACCAGGGGGAAAAAAAAAAAAAAAGCTGTATTCAGATAGATGGGGACAATTTTGCAGTGCATTTACACAGATGTCATTTTTTATCACTTAATTTGAGACAATCCTAGACCAGTGTTGGGATGGCTTCGTATGGATGGTAAAAAATAATGACAGCAGAACAAAAGTAAGTGACAAACTTCATCATGTACCGATCAGCAAACCTCTCCCTGCTGCTGCTGCGAGGGGAAAGAAAGGCAGATCCACTTGGAAATGATCCATTTTGGTGGGGGAAGTGATTGGAAAGATGATTTTTCCACCCTCTGAGGCAGAAACTCAGCCCTGGGAATGCCTTCATGAGCCTCACAGGGAACTCTTCCTTCTTAAACCTCATTTTCATGTTGGGACTGAGCATTCCGTGCTCCTTTTCCTTTTGGAGACCCAGGGAGACGCTTCCTGGAGGGCCATCCTGAATTCTGAGGTGTTTTGTTGGAGGAAATGAGGGGCTAACTAATCACTGGAAATGGTACAAATAGTAATGATAAATATTTAGAGAACACAGGCTCGGAGAAATCCAAATCTCTCAGTTCTGTGAACACGGAAAATCATTTTGACAGCGAAATGAATATTTGGGGGATGTTCCATTCTCACTTCTAGTAAGTGAATCATTTTGCCTTCCCATGGGAAAGGAGGTCAAGAAGGAAATCCGAGCTGGGGGAATAGAGTTCAAGTACTGCAAACACTGAGGGTTTCCTCAGAAACCATAAAACCCCACCAAAATCGTATTATTTTAACTTCCTCTGTAATAATGTGGGCTGTGCTTTCATTGCCAGCCTTTCATGATAATGGCATTACCAGATTGAGGTAATATTTGAAATATTTATGGCACAGAGCTTGCCTGAATATGTTGTTTTTCTGTAATTAAGGGCTGTGTTTGACATGGATTAATGCTCATGGAAATGTGGTATATTGGATGTTTTGGTAAATATTTCCTTGCTCATTCTCCATGCTATTTTTTGCTGTTTTTAATGAAACCATCAAAAATATTTACAAATCTGCTCCTGAAATGGCAGCTTTTGATGTCTTAATTTTCCCATGAAGTGTGGTTGGCCTTGATTAGAATTCAGGATTGTAAGACTCTTGGATATAATCCCTCTATATAATCCACATGGAGCTTAAAACTAATAAACAAAACCTTTCCTCTGTGGTCTCTCTGAGAACACAGAGCTTTGTTTGGCTGTTTTTTTCCATTTTAATCAGAATATTTCTGAGGAGCACAGGGGATGTGCTGGGGCAGAGCTGCAGAGTGAAAGGTGGATTAAATTCCTGCAGATGCGCACAAGTTTGAGGGAAATTGTAGAAGAAATAATAAAGATTTCACAGACTGCGAGAGGTTTTGTCCCTGCAACTTCTTGTTGCATTAAAGAAAATAATACCCTGCATTATATCAAACAGATTGTGAAATCCTCCCAGAGCCAGCTCTGCTGCTGTTTCTTTTAACAAAGAAATGACATTTTGGCAAGGGAATCACTCCTCTCCCGAAATTTTGCCTTTTTTGAAATGATAAACACTCCCAAGGCTTTGGAACAATGAAGGAGCAAAGGCTTGTTTGAATCTCGCTGTCTCCCACTCAGAATTAAAAAGAGAAGCCAGGTTTCATTATAAAAGTGTTTGCATTTTAACACAGCTCCCTCCTTCTCTGCACCAGAGAGAAAAGAGCGGGATCTGGGCATTGAGTGCAGAAAAGAGTGAAAAAATTGGATTTTCCTTGGGTGAAATGTCACAAACACACCCAGGTGACTTCTGGGGCTTGTCCAGCACCTCTGCACATCCCATGGGAGATGGAGGGGGGAAGAAAAGAGAAAACAAGAACTCAACAGGTTGCAGTTCTTTAAAAGATGCTGTTCAAATATTCAAATAGAAAACAAGTCCTTAGGAGATAAAGCAAACCATGGTCACTTCCATAGGCTGGTTAATTACGGGTGTGAGGCTGCAGAAGAGAACAGCAAAATTAAGTTTTAATTAAAGATATGAGGCAGATGATGATACTCATTGATAGAAATTGATAATTAAATGATGCTGTAATTATTATTAATTGCTTCCCTGACTGTTCTTCTCTGTCTGATCATTTTATTGAACGCTTCAGATTTCTTTTTTCTGTAGTCTCTTCATCTTTGAAGCCTTTCTGATGTCGCTGCTTCTCCAGCAAAACCCAGGAGCAAAACTTGTCCTTACTAAAAATCCAACAAAGCAAAATGCAATTAAATTTCACTGATGCCAACAGCATTAAAATAGAAAAGGAATTTCACATTCAAATCACCAATTTAACAAATATCACATGCAAGTTGGAACTTAGACACCTAAAATCTTCAGGCTATTCCTGGAAGCAGCAAGGAAATGGAATAAATCAAGGGATGGATGAGAGCAGGATAGAAAAAGAAACATAAATTTATGGTGTTTTCCCTTTGGAAAAAAATAAGGGTTTCTTGTCATTTTATCAATGGGTTTCTGAAGACTTTAATTCTGTTTTTGGGGAATATTGCTGAATCTTATGAACGTGAAATTTAAGTAGCAACATCCTTCAGTGCATGGTGTTGTGTTGATAAAAATGTAAATGAATAAATGTATGGTAAAACATAAATCAAAACATAAATCAAGGCATTAAACACCTGCACTGCTTCATTTACCTCACCAACACCTATGAGTCAAGGATCTCGATGAAGAGGAAAAGGGGAATCCAAAGGACTTTTGCAAGAAAATTATTCTTGGATCCAAATCAAGCCCAGAATCAGCACTAAGCACACAGAGGAGAATCCAGGGAACCCAGAGGAGCACTTTAGTTTAAATTTTGCAGTTTTGTACAGAAAAAAAAGAATTCCTTACAGGTCCATCTTTCTGTGTTCATTCTCTCTTTCACTCAGGAATAATCCCCACTGACCATGGTGTACCCATAAAAACAGAATAATGGCCGTAGTCTGTGCTATTTCTCCTCCCCAAGACAAAACCAAACCCAGGGAAAAGGTAAGAGAGGTTTTAACCACGAGCTCCCAATGTATTTTTCACCTCATGAAAACACTTTCCCGAGGTTACAAGGCAGAAACAGCTGGAGGAAAACCACGCTGTGTTTTATGTGGAGCAGTTTCCTCCTCAACAAATTTAACAGCACATTTCACTTCATTTTGCATCAAGGGAAACCAAAACCCCATTTGGCACCGTTAAAGCAGCTGTAAAAGCAGAGGCCAGGCTGGCAATCTGTATTTAATCCGTTTTATTGAATTTGCTGCACCCTGGAATCAGTTTGTTATTGTCATTACCCACGGAGGGGGCTCTGCTCAGGAAAGGTGTTCGCCCATCCCTGACCTCCCGGCACTGCCTGGTGCCAGAAATGCTGGGAAGAGGTGCCAGGACTCCTCCTGGCAGGGCAGAGCCCCAGGAATGAATTATTACCCTGGTCTGTGGCTCAGGAGGAGCCAGCAGCAGCCACAATAACACTGCTGGCTCCCATAATGAGCATTAAATAACTGCTCCCATCACTTTTTACTGGAATATTCATCTGCTCTGAGTTAGGCACCCACCAGAGGTGTCCTGGTCAGAGAGGGCTTGTTGGAATCCAGGGCACAGAGAATGTCCCTCTGCCTGTTTTAGGAAGCCCTGACCCTCAGCAGAACTCTGCTTTTAACCTTCATCCCTGGAAAAACTGCCAAGGCTGTGGGATGAGTTAGAGCACACAGGTAGTTGTAGTAGTAGTAGTAGTTTATCACAGAGTGAAGAATTCAGGGATTTAGGATTTTACTATGCCTTGCTGTGGGCTGTCACACTCCTGGTTCCATGTCCTGGTGTCACATCCCTGGTTCCATGGCCTTGCTGTGGCTGTCACTGCTCACAGCAGGTTACAAACCCCGAGCTCTGCTGCTCCCCACACTCATCCCACTCGGATCTCCTCTCACCTCCTCCTCCCGCAGCTTCCCCGCTGCCACAAACCCCAAACTCCTTCATCTCTGGGTGCAAATCCTCACGTGCAGGATTCATTTCTTGCCACAGCCGGTGAGGAAATGCAGAGGGACAATATCCTGTGGTGGTGGCCTCTGTGTCCCTGTGAGTGGCGTGAAAGCTGAACCTGGTTTTGCTCTTTGATGAAGGTGCTGATATCAGACTGTCCTGGGCTGGGCTCTCTCTCCTCTCTGCACTCACACAGAAGCTCAGCAAGGGCTGGGTTTTATCCTAAGATAAAAGAAGATTTTTTTTTTTTCCTGTTTTCACTGTGGGGTGAATACAGCCAGGATGGGCAGAGGGCTGGCAGCGGGATGAGGAGCTCCTCTCCCCACCCTGTGGCTGCACATGAATCATAAAGATCTCTGTTAATGGGATTGGGGTGTCCTGCTCCTCTCAAATTATCCCAATTCCATTTTAATTGTTCAAATATCGCTGGATTTTGCCGGATTATTGCAATGTCAAGGTACAAATTCATAGTGCAAAGCATAAAAATGTCCAATCCTATCGACAAACCTGTCAAATTATGTAGGATTTCACCAATTTAAACGGAGCTAATGTCATGGAAATAGTAAATGATAAACCAAAATATCATGTTTGAATTAACTGAGGTGCATCAGCATTGCAAAAGATCCCACTTGCAATGCACTTAGCAATGCAGAGCGTGGAGACTGTAAATAGCATGAAAGGAATACAAATGTATTTACCCAAATGCCACAAATCTTACAAGGCAAGTGTGGAATATGCTGGGTTTGCACAAGGATTGAAATTAATAGGCATGACCTTTTCCTGCCTTGCCTTTCATCCTCAAAAATTCAGCATGTTTGCAGAACAGGCTCAGCGGGATTTGTTTGTGGGGTTTTTTATATCAAACACAGCAAAAATTATGATCTTTTTTGGGTTTTATTTAAGTCAAATAATCTCTTAAATAACACACACCGTAACAAGCTGCATCTGAGTTGTGGCAGTATTGGGTTAGCACCGAGATTTATTTACAAGCAAGCCTGGATTAGCTTTTCCTGCAGATAGTCTGGGTTTAACTCTTGGGCTGTAGTGATTGGAGAGCCAAAATAGGGAAAGTTTGGTCCATTGAAATAGGTGGTGTTCATTATTTTGGATTCAGAATGCACCCAGCAAGGGATCCCTGGTTGATTTTTCCAGCATCCCTTGGCCAAACAGGCATGGGTACAATGCTAAGGAATTCTGTGTCCTGCCAGCCATCCATTTAATCCAAGATTTTGGGATGCACCAGCTCCACCAAGGAGAATTCTCTGCTTCTTTGGAGACCTTTTCCCACCTCCTGGCAGCCAGCTGCAAACCAATGTTCTCTGCTTTGCATCCTGGTGATCTTTTCCTGTTTCAGGTTATCCATTGGTGCCTCTGATCCTGTCAGGAACAGCAGGAATCTCTGTGCCTGCACTTGTGGGCTGAGCCCTATGGGTTAGGGAACACAGCTCCCATTTAAACCTTCCCTAGCACTAAACACTGCTTGTCTGACAGTGCTAAAAGGGCAAATCAACTCAGCTGAGCTGAATTTCTGATTTTTTTTGGTAGTTCTTCAAGTTCTTTTGGAGTTTCCCAAGCATTTGTTGTCCTGTGGGAAAAAAATGAAAATAAACGAACAATATTCTTCCACCTCTGTCAACAAAAATAAACCTGCGACCACTTTTGCCAGGTTTTCTTCCTCTAGGCACTGATTTCTGGCAAAATAAAAATAATCCCCTCCATCCAAATTCTATTATAATACCAAATTGCTGAGGGTTTTTTTAGAGCTTGGGATGTGGTAGGCCAAGCAAAGCCATCAGGAAATTCCTTCTAACGGGGCAGCAGCAGCTTGGAGCTGTGGGATGCCCTGTCCTGCCAGTTCTGTTCCCTGGGGCAGCAGCCAGAGTGAAACCACACAGGAAAACACGAGAGGGACATCACTGGAGTCTCGAGATATCAGCTTTAAAAGCCACCAGAAACTCCTTGCTTCAGGGTTAACTTAATTTTCTGATAAAGGAGTTGTGACCTTTTCAAATATTCTGAATTAAGTTCGGGTCTCACAGAGTTACTGGTGGCATAAACCCCTCTCTGAGGATTCTGTTGTGCCTCAGGAGTAAAATATTGCAGAGGTGGGACTTGAGGGCCTGTGAAATACTTGGGAGGAAGAAACTTTCTTAAAATCATAATTTTGTTGTATTAGGCCAAACCTCAGACATTTGGGAGTGTCCAAGGTGTGCAGCTTCATTGGAGGATTGGTTTCCTTGTAAAAACAGAGCTTTAGTGTAAGTTTTGTGAAAATCTGATGTCCAATAACAGACCAAAGGATATTACCACATTTTTCTTTCAGTGCAAACCAAGGAAAACATGGAGATGATCTTATATTTAAGGAGTTTCGGTGTTTGCCTGCACCAAAAGCAATGGAGGGAAAGGGGAAAATAAATTGTACCAGCAGTCAGACATAAATTAATATTAGAGCTTTGAACTCAAGGTGAAAAATCTCCTCTGACTTCAGCAGCAAATGAATCAAACCTTGGACAAGGTGTCAGTGGCCAGAGGAGCCTTTCCTGACTTGTTATCCATGCTGAGTTTATGAAAGACTACAAGAAAAGTTAAAATATTTGCCACTCCAAGTGTGAACTCGACACAGATTTCCCACCCAGGCTTTCATTAATTGCCCGATTTTCAAGCCGGTGCTGTAGCAGTTCTTGTATTAATTACTGTGAGCAGTGGCCTTTGGTGTCCTAATTACCTTTTTCTGAATACTCCTTGCAGCTGCTCTGTCCCAGAGGCTCCTGTGAGGAGCAGAGAGGCCAGGACAGGTTAATCAGAGGTTGCAGGAACCTTTCAGCTCTTCAGGAAGTCCTGACAAAGCTCCTGGCCCGGGAGAGCTCGCAGGTGAGGTGCTGATGCTGAACTGCCACCAAAGACAGCAGAAATAAATGTTCTGAGCTTTTCCAAGCGGATCCAGAGGTAATGATGAATTATATGGGTGACATTTCTCTGTGCTGTTGAGAGGAATGAGGGATTTGTCTTTCCAAACCAGCTGTGGGTCTGCTGGTGGATAAAATCAGCACTGAGAGATCAAAGAAATAATGGGAAAGATTCCACTGATTGACGGATGGGAGAAAAAGATATTTGCCTTTACAAACAAACTGTAGGTTTGCTGAGAAATGAAATTGGATGTTGAAAGATGGAAGAAACAACGGGGAAAGACCATAAATTCCATAAGAATTAAAATTAAAAGGGAGAGTTATAATTAGAGAGTTATACTTTTTGGACATAAAAAAATGTTTGTGGATAAATTTTCCTGACTCTGAGGTGTGTTTTTTCCCCCCCTCAGATTATTTATTTTCTAAACCCGTGGCGTCGCTACGAAATTGCATCTTCTGTTTGAATACTTCTTATGAAGGGTGCCAAAAATAATTTTGCAAGAGTTAGGAAACACCAGCATTAAAATGCCAATGCAATTTCACTTTGGTCTTTCTCCCTCTCACAGAAAAAAGATGCCACAGTTAATTATAGACTCCGTGCTACCTTT
This sequence comes from Dicaeum eximium, assembly GCA_013396995.1. Classification (NCBI taxonomy): domain Eukaryota; kingdom Metazoa; phylum Chordata; class Aves; order Passeriformes; family Dicaeidae; genus Dicaeum; species Dicaeum eximium. The sequence continues at coordinate 1,324,491 of VWZP01009913.1, read as the reverse complement.
TTCACAGGGATTTGTCTTTTTCAGTACCGGGATGGAAATGATGTTTGAGTCTTGAGGGTTTGCAGTAAAGAAAATAATTTTCCATTGGAATTCCTGTTGCACTGAAGTTCTCAAGTGCAATAAGGGGGTGGGAGAAGGAAAATAAAAGATGTGTCCATGCTCTTGTCACACACTCCTTGTGTGCAGGCAGCCCATCACTACCTGTGTCCCTCAGTTTCCCAATTCCTAACCTGATTTTCTGGGCCCCTACTTGCAGAAATGCTGATACTCCCCTGTTTTGGAGATCAAAGTGATCACTGAAATGAGGATAATATCAGGATTATTTCCACAAAGAACTTCGCTTTGCCCCCCTGGGTTTTGCTGTGTGGATGCAGCAATTCAGATCTGAACAGCTGATTTTGAAAGCCAGAATGGGAAATAAACCCTGGGTAGGTGAGCTCAGAAAGCAATTCTGGGATTTGCTCCATTTCATTTATTGGGGAAGGCAAGGGAGGGCAGCAGCAGCAGCACCAGAGCTCAGTGTGGTGGGGAAAACATTGCAGGTAACATGGCAAATGGATTTGCCATCAGCTGAGTGATAAACCCCATGCCTGACTGACAGGTATTTACAGCAAATAAACTTCCTGGGAGTTCCCAAAATGGATTTCTCTGTTAAGCTCCCTTCATCCTTCTCCATGTTTCAGAACAAGGCCAGAACCTCTGGGATTTATCCTGCATCCAGAGTTTTTTCCCTTACATTTCTTCCTTAACGCTCTCTGACTCTCTTTTCCGGAGGTTTCTAAATGTGGAGGTGTTTTTTGCCTCTCTGTGGGTGTTTATTAAACCCACCCAGTGAAATGTCAGGTGGCCTGTTCCTCCTTTGCCTGTCCCTGATCCACTTGGGGCTCTGGTGGAGTTTGAGGCGTGAGTGTCGAGTGCGATGGAACCACCCGAAAAACTTGAATTAATCTCCACAAGTGCTGCGCTGGCTCTGTGCCAGGAGAAGCTGCTGAAGTGCTCAAAAAGAAAAAAGAAAGAAAAAAAAAAAAGAATAAAAACCATAAAGGATTGTTGCTGTTTTCTGGAAATGCTGTTGTGTTGTGAGGCCTTCGAGGAGGGCCAGCTCATGTCACTTGAGGTGTCCCCGAGGCCAAGGAGAACACAAATGTGCCTCTGGAGAGCTGCAAGCACCCTGAGCAAGGTCGGGGATGTTTATTCACCAGGGATATTTATTCACTGTGACCCAGGGTGGGCCAGTGCCTCTGGCACTTCTCTCTGAGATGGTGGCACGGTGTTAATGGATTCCTGCTAAACACATGGTTAAACTCCTTACTGATCGTTTGGGAAGAGAGGCAGAAAGAATTGAAAGCTTTTAATGCAATTGCTGGTTGATTTTTGAAGTAAAAATCAGTCAAGCCCCTGGAGGTGAAATTGAAATTCCCATTTTCCCTATAGACCATCCATAGAAACCCAGAGTTTAAAATCCCTCATCACCAATCACCCCTTTCACTGCAGGAAATATTTCTTTGGGGTGCCAACAGCTTGCAGTGACCTAGAGGAGATTGTTGGGAAACAATTCCTTTCAGAGATGTCACTCAAAATGAGTAAAATTCCTATGGCTGGTTCTGTGCTAACAGTTTATATTAAAAAAAAAAGGCTAATTCCTAAAGAATTCCTCAGAAAATCAGGCTGTTATTAAAATCCACAAGGCTCCATCTGGCACCCAACATCCCTGTAATGCTGTGGTTAAGAAGCATTCTGCTGTGTTTCTATTCATTATCTGTATTTTTAAGAATTGAAAACTACCAATTACCAGAGAAAGAAATGGTTCAAGAGGTTTTTGTTTGGAGTTTTTATTAGCTCTGCAATCTTAACCAAGATGTTTGCAGTAATTTTCTTACCTCTTCCACCTGTTGATGAAAGCCTGGGACAGTGGAAGTGTCTCTGGGGGTGGAATGAGATGATCTTTAAGGTCCCTTGCAACCCAAAACATTCCCAGCCCATTCCCCTTCCCAGCCCAAAGCTGCCACCTGCACCAGGATGGTTTTTGCTCAACACCTTCATGTGCAGACTCAGCTCAGCTCAGCTCAGCTCAGAGCTTTTTTCAGGTGGTAAAACAGACACTGCAGAGGAGGGAAGACAAAACTGGGTGTCTTCTCCAGCGTTAAAATATTGATGCATTTCCAGCACTCACAGCTGCCAGCTGCACGGGTATCTGTAAATATCAGCCAGAGGCTGAGCAGAAATGAGAATAAATAACCAGCAGGACTGGCTTGCAAACACAGATCTGTGCTGAACGTGCACAGTGGGAATCCAGGGTGAAAAGGGGGCACTGGATTGCCAATCAGCTCACGTGTGCTCCTGCTGCCTCCAGCTGCTGAAAGAGATTCTCCTCTTTTCTCCCAGTTCGTTTTAAAGAGTTGTTCTGGCTTTTATGAGGCTCTTTCTGTTAAGTAGATCAACTCACTGAAAATTCTGCTTTCATGAACTTGAGCGGATCTGTCTGGACAGATCTGTTTTATCACGGGTAACAAAATTAAATGGGTTAATTCAAACCTGCACATTGGGTTGCAGTCACTGCACCTGTCAGAAGAAGCAAAAATCAGAGTATTCTCACTATCATTTGTGCCTAGAGAGACCAGAGAAACTGTAACAGCAAAACCAAATACTCAGACTATTCCTTTTTCTCCTGGAGCTGCTTAACACCATTGCAGAGTCTGAATCTTTATTACTTCTGAACAAAGCCAGGGTTTTATTTTGATTGCCAACTTGTCAGGTTTTAATAGGATATTCTATGTAGCTGAAAGTACGAAACTGTAGAAATAGAGTCTTTTATCTGCTTTTATATTCTAATTCCTGTGAGTATTTTTGTAATAACTACAATCCAGGAGGTTTCTGAAATACATTTATGAGCAAGGCGTTTCAGAGCCATGAATGCTCACTTCGAAAGGGCCTGAGAGACATCTCACAACCAAAATACATCATTTTCCTGTGAATTGTCCTTTTCCTTGGCACTGCAGCTCCTCAGGGACCCTCTCAGGCTCCAGCACATCCAGGACACCACACAAACCCCCCTTCCCTCCTCTCTTCCAGCAGGGCCAGGGGTGCTCAGGAAAGCTGGAGATTCTGTGGGCTGACAGTTGTGAAAGGTCACCAAGTTCAATCAATTCCTGTTATTTCCAGGGGAAGAAAGATGGGGAAGAAATCAGCAGAGCTCTCCAAGTGATCCAGGGTGAAGCAGGGCAGGATGTGTCAGCGCAGCGAGCACGGGGAGGGCAGAGCTGTCATTCTGCTCAGAGAACGGGAGGCTGGATGGTGGCTGGCCAAAAAATGGGGTTTTTGGTGTGGCCAGCCTGCAGGAGTTTCACATCTGTGAAATGAGCTGAGCTCTGACCCAGCAAAACCTGAGCTTTCCTGAGCAGAGTTGATCTGAGAGCTTCTCTCCGTGGGGAGGGGAGGAAGATCAAACACCCCCAGGTATCCCTGAGTTGTAGAGGAGTCGATGCCTGTGGTGCTTCCCTCCTTGTGAGCACTTCTGTGATGTTGCTTGATCTGACTCACTCCATGGGTTTGATCCTTGCAAACTCCTCAGAACGGGATGTTTGCGTCATGGTGGGGCTTTAGCAGGCTTTAAACCATGAAAGACCTAGAAAAAGATACTCAGGCTCTAAGCAAGGGTCAGAATGTTCTGATCATTAGCATGTTTCTACCAGTAATTAGTCGGGATTTCATGCAAAAAGAGAAAAGAATTCATGTGGTTTCTACCACCTACCTAAAATGATATTTTTGTGATATTCTCTTATCAGCATTTATGCACAATTGATGGTCCATCATTCTTTTTCTCTCTCAGTGAAGAGAATTTGGGGAATCTTTCTGGTTTCTAGGGAATTGGAGGAGCTGGGAGTGACATCATCTATTCCACAACTCTCTGTGTTCGGGTCTTGTAGCAAACTAGTGAAATACAGGAGAAGAGGGAATATTTAGGGGGAATTTCCTCATGGAAAGGGTGGTCAGGCATTGGAAGGGGCTGCCCAGGGAGGTGCTGGAGGTGTCCCAGGAAGGGTGGAGGTGGCACTGGGTGCTCTGGGCTGGGGACAAGGTGGGGATCAGTCACAGCTTGGAGTCGATGATCCTGGAGGGGTTTTCCCCCTGAATTATCCCGTGATTCCATGACTGGATGGTAGATTATTCACAATGGAGCTGCTGGAATTTGTCCCTTCACCACGGAGTTAAAGTCACTGTGCAATCCCCCGGTCATTCCTGCTGTAAGTAGGCGAGTTTTGTGGCAAAAGAATAAAAATAAAACATCCCTTAATCCCCATTTCCACCGAAGGGAACAAACTCCCCCATGTCCTTTCATACTTCTCATAATCCCGATTTTCTCCGACGTGCATCTGATTCCCCCAAGTAAACACGCAAAGGTCAGGAAGCATTCTGGCTGGTGCTCCTGCATGTGCTGGGAGAAGCTTTCCTGTCACATTAGGCTGACATCTCGATGGGTAGCAGATGTCTGATGCCATCATGGCACATATGGGATGGCTCCTGTGCCAGCCCAAATCATCCCAGGCTGTGAGAGAGAGAGAGAACAGAGACAGGAACAGCCCAGGGAGGGGAAACGCCCTCAACAACCCCCTGCTTTTGTTAAAACTGGCTGAAGTGCATTATTTCAACCAGACTTGCAATCCACAGGAAAAAAAAATGCATTTTTTTGAGCTCAGCACCTTCTGTTATTCCTTTATTCTGCCAGGTTTTTGGCAGACAGCCACAAGGGCTGAAACTTTACAAAGAATAAAAATGTCAAGCCCAGTAAGAGGCAAACTCCAAGCCAGGGAGCCAAAGACTTGGCCCTTAAATCAGATATCCACGTGCTCCTGCTGGAAATCCTGGATAAATGGCACAGCAAAATCCCCCCTTGGGCTGGGCCCTTGGGACTCGTCACAGGTTTAAGGAATGGTGAAGGGGCCTAAGAAAAGACAGGAAAGCTCTGCTGAAACGTGAAACAAAAGTGAATTCTTTGCACCTGGAAAGGTGGAATTTTGTACAGGATCATCTCCCTGAGAGGGAAATGCTGCAGAGCAGGTAAGCAAGGGCAGGAATTTTGGGTGTGAGGATTTCCAGCCTTCACTCCTGCAATTCCCAGCCAGCTCACCTGCAGCTCCTGCACCGCAGGGATGTTCCTTAGGAAATGTTCCTTAGGAAATGTTCCTTAGAAAGGGCTGCAGAGAATCCCTCCAAGCAGCTCTGGCCCTCAGGGGGATCTTTTTGAGAGGAATGAGGGGTTTGTCTTTCCAAACCAGCTGTGGGTCTGCTGGGAGATAAAACCAGCACTGAGAGATCAAAGAAACAATGGGAAGGATTCCACTGATTGATGGATGGAAAAAAAAAAAGATATTTGCCTTTACAAACAAACTGTAGGTTTGCTGAGAAATGAAATGGGATATTGAAAGATGAAAGAAACAATGGGGAAATCTCTGCTCCTTGTGTGTTCAGGCTGTGCTGACCCTGAGGAGCTGAATTTTCAGAGCTGGAATGAAAGACTGTGGTGGCAAAAGCTCCAGTTGTAGCAAGAGGGAATTGTAACAACACTAAAGGAGAATAAAACTGTAAATTCCCACTGTGGAAATGAGTTTGCTGGTCCAAAATTTTTTGACGACTGAATGTTCTTCCTAATTCTTTAAATTTTCCCCTTCCACTGGATTTTTCTGAGGGAGATGAGGCACAGAAGGCAGCATGGAAACGGCTGATATTTCTTTACAAACATCAGATTCAATCCCAGTCTGGAAGAGCTGCTGACCCGGAGGTTGAGATGAAAGCTGCTCTCAGCTCCCTGTTCTGCCCTTTGCAACACCAAAATTACAAATTTCAGCAATTCCTGCCCAGCAGGCTGTTGGCTGTGCCAGCAAACCTTTCTCTGCATTTCTTACTGGAGCTGCTCCTTTGTGGTTTTTCATTTTCTGTTCTGTTTCTTCACATCCAAACTGTTCCTTTTGCACCCAAAAACTGAACCATTCCCAGGCAGCCTCTGGCTCATTTTAAAGCTTTCCTTGAGAGCTGTTAAAATCCAGGATTTGGCCTAATTTAAGGGCCAATAAACCATTCCTCTCTGCAGGCATTTTAGTTCAACCACTACTTACACTTTATCCTCTGGATGTTTAATCTACACTCTTTTTAAGCCAGTATTTTTTAAAAGAAATGACATTAGCATAATAACAGCACTTCCTAATCAAATATTAATGTTTTTCTAAATGTTTATTATGTTGTTAAATTAAATTATTTCCATGCATGAGCAGAACAGAGAATTCCCCTTCTGCAAAGAAAATGGTGTTAAATCAAATATTTGGCCATTTAGCAAGAGTTTCTTTGTTTTCTCTTCCCTTTTAACTTCCTAAAATTGAAGGAAAAATCACAGGAAAAAAATTAAAAAGAGAAATTATGTATTCTCTTAATTTATGAAGAGAAGATGTATTTAAACAGAGTGTATCAGAGACAATAATTTCACAGGCTAATAAAAGAACCAAGAGCTAGGCCCGGCTCTAAAAACCTCCCTGGCTGATATTTCACACCCATGGCTGAGATTTGCTCCTTGTCAGAGCAATCTCCATAAATCCCTTTGGAGTTTAAGGGGAAGCCATCAGCTCTGGATAATCCCCTGCTGCAGGCACAAAGCTTCCTGAAAAATTCAGCTCCTCCTGAAATGGGAAATTCAGATGATGATCCCTCCCCGGCTGCAGGGCCAGGTGATGGGGTTTGTATATTTTATTTTTAAGCATTTTTACTACTTTAAGATGCTGCCATGAGTTGTTTAGAGCTGCCTTTACTCAGAGAATCTCAAAGAAGTTTGAGCACCGATTACAACACAGGTGAGCAGCTGAAATTGTTGAGGTTGTGGTACTGAGGACACGTTCCTGAAAATCCTTTTCTTCTATAAAACAACCCTGAAAACAATAAACAGGGACAGAGACAGAACAGAAGCCAGAAGATGAGCAAGACATCAAAGGAAAACCAACTTGAGTTTATTTCTATCTCCATTATTTGTATTTTCTTCCATCTGGGAGACTGATTGCTCTGAAAATTCCATCCAGCCACCAGCTTCTTTATCGAAATTGGCTTCGAAATTACAAAACTTCACAGGGAGCAGTTAAGATAAAATTGTTTGGAAGTTGTTATTCCCCAGAACAAAGCACTGCCTGTAGCACTGACAATAATCCAGGATGATCCAGGTTTAACTGGAGAGCAGGGAATGCCAGCACTGACAATAATCCAGGTTCAACTGGAGAGCAGGGAATGCCAGCACTGACAATGATCCAGGATAATCCAGGTTTAACTGGAGGAGAGGAAATGCCAGCACTGACAATAATCCAGGATAATTCAGGTTTAACTGGAGAGTAGGGAATTCCAGCACTGACAATAATCCAGGTTCAACTGGAGAGCAGGAAGTGCCAGCCAGGAATTGGCACCTGGTGGGTGGCACTGAGGGCTGCCCAAATTCTGCAGGGACAAAGTCACGGTGGAGCTGGGGTAAAAAAACCTCTTTTTGGAGGATCATTAACAAAACCTGTGCCCTCTGACCATGCTTGACACCTGCCAATGGTGTTGGACTCAATTTTCTTGGTTTTCTCAGCTGGTTTGGAGATCAGGAGTGTCCTTTCCTGATTCCTGGAATTCTGAGCCCTTTATGCAATGCTCTGTTTGTTTGTTTCCTCTATCAACCTTTAGGAAAAGCAGCTGAATTTAAAGGTTTTACATTTTCCTTTTCCACGAAGCACTCTGTGTGTCCTAGGATCAGGGAATGGCTTGGAAGGGAATTTAAGGATCATCCATCCACCCCTGCCATGGCAGGGACACCTTCCCCTGTCCCAGGTGCTCCAAACCCCATTTATCCCTTGGACACTGCCAGGGATCCAGAACAGCCACAGCTGCTCTGGGAATTCCATCCCAGCCCCTGCCCACCCTCCCAGGGAGGAATTCCTTCCCCAAACCCCACCTAACCCTCCCCTCTGGCAGTTTGGAGCCGTTCCTTGTGTCCTGGCACTCCTCTGTCAGGGCATTCCCAGCTCCAGCCTGTCCTTCCCATTGTTTTCCTGCCCCAGTTCCTGCATTCCCACTCCCAGCCTGTCCTTCCCAGGGTTTTCCTGCCCCACTTCCTGCATTCCCAGCTCCCAGCCTGTCCTTCCCAGGGTTTTCCTGCCCCATTTCCTGCATTCCCAGCTCCAGCCTGTCCTTCCCAGGGTTTTCCTGCCCCAGTTCCTGCATTCCCACTCCCAGCCTGTCCTTCCCAGGGTTTTCCTGCCCCAGTTCCTGCATTCCCACTCCCAGCCTGTCCTTCCCAGGGTTTTCCTGCCCCACTTCCTGCATTCCCAGCTCCCAGCCTGTCCTTCCCAGGGTTTTCCTGCCCCAGTTCCTGCATTCCCAGCTCCAGCCTGTCCTTCCCATCACCTGGATGATGGATCAGGATTAACTCCCAGCCAGCCAAAAGGGAACCCTTGGGAGGGACGTGGTAAATATGGAAACAAAGGCTGACATTTCCCAGCCCTGGCTGGGAGACACCTGAAAGGAAAAGCTGATTTCAGCCCAGGAGGAAAACTCTGGATTTTACCCAAGTGTGACAGATCAAGAGCAATAAATGAGCACTTAAAGTGAGGGATATTTATGTCCCTGCTGCAGGTTCATAAGGGATAAGTTAAACTGCCCAGTGCAAAATAAAATTCAACTGCAGCTTTGATCCAGATCTCAGCAGAAAAACCTGAATAAACCTGAACTAATACAAACAAGAATATTATTTTAGTAAAACAAACCATGCTGTTAGAAAGCTTTGGAAGGGTTTTTTTATTATTAAGCAATTTTGCTGTTAAAGCAGAGCTTGGTTTACTCCAACATAATTAAATAAAAACTTCACTGAGAGTCATAAAGAGCTGGGAGTTTCCTGGGTGGCATTTTGCTCTGCAGCTGTCCTGCAGAGAATGCTCAGCACTCCAATGCTGAAACAATATCTCAGAAATGATTTGATGAAGGCCTTTATTGCTGCAATAAAAATCTGCTGTTCCCTTTTGTTCAGAGCACATCTTCATCAATAAATGCACCTGGCTTTGTTCCAGTGAGTGGCAGAAAATGTTTGTAGCTGATGGGACTTTTTTTTCCCCCTCCTATTTTCAAAGTGTTGAGCTCAATTTCCAAAATTGTTGTTGCTAACGTTGATTTTAAAAAGAAGAAAATGAAATGAAGTGAGTTCAGGTGGATGTTTTCTCACCAATCCAACATCCTGAACACTCTATGTAATTTATATATGTGATGTTCTCAGGAAAGTATTGTCTGTCTCTATATAAATAATTTATACTTTTTAATATTTCAGCACAACCAGTAGAGCTGATGTTGCTTTGAAAAAAAATGATTTCCCTATCCAAGCAGCAAAATGTCCCTCAATTCAACATATAGAAAGAGTTTTAATAATTGTGTGTAGTAGAGGGTGATGCTGAAAACAATAAAATATCTCTCAGATGGGAACTTGTGCAAAACACTTGCAGGAGTGAGTTTCAATTATTAACTGGTGAGGAAAAGTTGGTAAAACATCATGAAACAGGTCCAAAAACCCAAATCCACAGAGAATTTTCAGATATTTACCTGCATTTATTAGTGCCCAGGTATTGTCACCGCCTAGGGATTTTAAGTTTTATTTTTAATATAAATTGTGCTCAAGTTTACAAGTTTTATCAGTTTACATCTTTCAGGTGTGGGAAGTCCTTCAGAACCTTTGCCTGGTGCCCTTTGAGTCCAGATCTGGGGCTGGTGCCACCACTGGTGCTCCTGGTGCCATCTGACCCTAAGATTCGCTCTGACAGTGCTGCTTTTACTTCAGAATTCACAATGAGCTCAGCAGGGCAGGGGTTCATGGCTACATCTTCTTTTTCTGACGTACTCTGTCCTGTCTTTCTGCTTTCTCCTGCTCAGCTACACGACGTTTCTATATTATCATTTAAAGTGAAACATTATTCAGAGGGCGTATTACAAATAGAAAATATCTTCCTCTGTGCTAAGATCAAGTGCATGGCAAAGCACTTTGATTTATTTTCATTCCATAGCTCTGCCCATTCTGTATTTATCCCATAAAACCAATTTACACTGTCCTTTAATGCCTTGTTCGGGTTTGTTCTTTTTTTTTTTTTTTTTAATCAGGTACATCAGACATATAATAGCTGACAGAATAATGCATTGGGAAGATTTTTAACTAGAAAATTATTTCCTTCTGTTTTAACTCTTTGTGAATTCTTCTCAGAAAAGTTAGAGTGAACTGCAAGAAAGATTTTTTTTTTTTCCTCCTTAAGTGACCATTTAATTGTGTGGGCAGTGTGGTTTAATAGGAGGGATGCTGGAGGTCTCCAGGCAGAGATTACTGATGTCTCTAACCCTGCTCAGTTTGTCAGCCCTGGGATTTCCCTGGGAGCAGCAGAGGAAGGAAAGCCCTGAGGAATTTCCTCAGCAAATCCCAGCAGAAGGGTTGCACACCACGAGGTGCCAGGCAGGGCAGTAAATCTGGGCAGAGAGTAAATCTGGAGCAAATCTGGAGTAAATCTGGAAATGCAGCCCCACCCCAGCGGGGCAGAGGGGCTGGGAGCCCTCCCCAAAACCCTCCTGGAAATCATCTGTGGAGCCCTGACTGCAATTTACTGCTCAGCACAACCATATTTATTCCCTGCACAGACAGGAATGATGCCATTTGTGGCTGCTGATAAGCAAAGGAGAGGAAAAATCTATTCCAGCATTTCCAGGGCTCTGTCACCCATAAAATCAGTGGGGAAAGAGTAAATAATCCTTAAGGTGTTTGCAGTGATGGAGGGTTTGCAGAGCAATGAATTCCCAGGGGGAATTAAACTAATTCAGAGCCTGATTCCTTACAGGATTGTGGAGTTTTGCTCTGTTAAAGGTCTGTTTGCATTAATCCCAGGGCTGATCCCACCCTGTGCCTCCACAGCCCAAATCCTGGGGAGCAGGGAGGGCCACAGGGTGTGAACTCCTGCTTGTCCCTTTGAGGAGTCTCTCACACTGACCTGAGCAGACATGGCATTGATTTATGGCTAAATGAAAGGATTTCGGGCACAGGAGTGGCTGTAAAGTGATTTTCACCCATCTCTGTAAATGGAACATCCCCCAGCTGAGGGGATGAGTCGGGGTGATCCCTTTGGAATGTGTTCCAGGAGTGTGAATTCAGTGTGGTACCTGCCAAACCAACCTGAGCCTGCCTCACTCCTCCTCACAGGGGCTGCCTGTGCCACCAGCAGGATAAAACACGGAATAATTGAGGAGGATTGAGCTGGAGCCACCAAAAAAGAGCATTTTCTGTGTGCTGGCAGGATAAAGTCCCCGAGCTCGTGTCTGTAGGCACTGACAGGCTCCACAGGCCCAGCCTGGCAGGTGAGAAAAGCAGGACACAGAGCGAGGGCTGAGTTTTCCAGCATCAAACACACCCCATAATTGTTGTTAGCTAAAGCTGCAAAACCCTTTGTACCTCAGAGCAAACCTGCTGCAGGCAGGTGTTACCTAAATCAAGTTTTAATGCCTGTATTAGCAATGAGAACTGTAGGATTTCTGATTTAAAACGCCATTTCCCCCACGCTGGGTTGTGTTGCCATAGACAACAAAGGCAGGTTTTTACTTTTATCTCCCAAAATGAGCAGTGCAGCTCGCAAAGGTGAATATTTGCAGTGTTCTGCTTGGTGTATGGGCCGCTAAGGATAGGTCAGATAACAGGATTATAAATTTGGGGGGTTAAAATTATCATTTTACAATGACAGATGGGAATTAATTCCATTTATCAGCTGTGTAACAACAGCTACTGCTGGAAATGTGGGACCTTGCCTGCATTTTCCAAGGTCTGGATGCCATGGATGTGTGTGAAGTTCCCTCTGCTCTCCCAGCTCTGGGTCTGTCTGTGGAAATCTCCAGGCCCAAGTGATTTAAACNGCAAAAAACAAACCCTTGGAGCTGGTTCAAGCATTTCTTAATTTTATTTTCATTTGCCATGCTGAAGGGTTTTGTTAAGAGGTGGTTTCAGCACAGTCCGGATCTTCTGTCAGGAGTGGAAAACAGGGTGGGTGTTGCTGGTCTGGGGTTTAAATGGCATTTGTGGTGCATTTCTAGATTGGCTCAAGCATTGCCACACTCTGTTGGACAGATTTTTATACATTAAGAGCAATTTTGTCAGGTCAGAGCTGTGTATGAGTGGAGCTGTCTTTTGTCTCACTGTAGGATTTTCCCCGGGCTCCTAAACATTAATTATGTGTTTAATTATTCCCACTTGGAGCTCTAATATAGGAAACAAAACTCCAATCTGGGAGTAATTCTGGCTTCTTCAAAGTGAAATTACTGCCCTGTGAATGTGTCACCAGGGCCCTGCCTCTCCCAAAAATCTGCTGCTAAACTCGGAATTTCAGGCTCAGAGCCAGCCTGGGAGAATTCCCCGCGAGTTTTTTGCCAGGTAAACCTTGTAAGAAGCATCTCCAGGTTCATTGTGATACAGAGACGTTCCACAGATTAAAATCTCTTAAATGTGGAAATCAAATTTGCCGCATCCATCGCCAGCAAGTGAGAGAAGCTCAAACCTGGGGAAATAACTCGTAATGAAATCAGTCTCTTACAGACTCTGAGAGTGGCATTCCAGGGCAATTTTACCTTTTCTACTTCCCTAATTTCCTATTTGGCTTTTACTTCCAATTTAGCTGTCGATCAGGAAGGGAAGGATGGGAACCCAGCTCTGAAGGATGGCTACACTTTGCTGTTAAACACGAACTGCAAATACCTGGAGGTGTGAAAAACCCTGGGAAAATCAAAGGAATGGGAGGGCAAATGGGAAATTCTGCTGGAAAACCTCCGGGAGGGCACTGCAAGGAGAGCAGATCCCTGAGCACCGCTTCAGCAAAGGGCTCCACTCTTTGGTTTTAAGTAAATGAGCTTGTTAAACTTGAATATTCCTGCTCAATTAATTGAAATGGCCATTAATTATTAAATAAAGTGGAATTGTACTAATGGGCTGCATAAACTGAAGAATTAACACCTCAAACTGTCGTGATCTTTCTGGTCTGAGGTCCCATATAGAGAAATGAACAAAAGAAAGAAAGAAGGTAGAAAGGGGCTGTAAAATGAGGAGTCTGCTTGTGCTTGTTCCACTCAGCTTTCCTTCACTCCTGTGTCCACCACAAAAAAAATTTGCTCAGTTTTTGGACCATACAGAGATTTTTTGAGGTGATTTTTGGGGTGATAACAGTTTTCATACCTCCCTTACTGTGATTCAATATCAGTTTTTCAATCCATTCCTCAGTCAGTGAGACAACTCAGATGAAGAGAGAAGAAGTTGAGTAACCACAAAGAATTCAAAATTCTGTATTCTAGAGATTAGGACAGTGGAGGGAAAGGAAATAAAACCTGGCTTTCCCACAGCTGGGTTATTCTTTTTATTCCAGGGCTGAAATTCAATGAAATTCCATCCCAATCCAGGTTTCCAGCCCAGGAAAACCAAAGCCTGGTTCAAATAGGTGATGGCAAAACAGCAGGGCTGGGAAATCACTCCATGGGTGAGTTGTCAGCTGAGACATAAATCCCATTTTTGTAAACAAGCCTTCAGCTGGAACAAAGTGTCAGACTGGGCCTTTTTCCTCTCTTGTCTTTTCCCTCATAAATCTCCACAGTGGTTTGTGTTTATGGAAGGAGGGAGGGGAGTGGGTTTGGAGGCGTTTTCCTCCTGCCTGGCAAAGCTGGGTGACATTTCAGCAGAGATTTTGTTACTCAGCTCTTGGAGAACACAGCAAGCGTGAGGAATTACGGAGGAATGGAGATAAATTTGTATTGCTGCGTAGTGGGCTTGATTTACCCCAAAATTTTGACTTTAAATAACAAGCTTTAGGCTGTGAGACCACAATTTTCTTTTAAGTGAGACTTCATAACATTTGTGAAATATGGAAGATAAGACACAGGCTGCTGCCAGTGAGTACTACAATATCAGCTTTCCTTTAGGAGCAGTGTGGCGCATAATATTTACTTTAAGCCCTAAATGGAGCACAGAATCTGCAATAAAAATATTTTTAAAGGCTCCAGCCATAAACAAAGTAACAGAGGAAAAAGGAAAATAAAATCCAAGGCAGTGTATAGGTTTTTTGTCAGCAAGGCAAACACACTGCCAGAAACACTCCTAAGAAATCAAACTGTTCCTGCTTCCTTCTGTACTAACACTGGAAGAAGAAAAGGAAAACCTTGTACAGCTGATGTTTCTATAAACATCCTTTTTGTTTCACTCCAGGAAAAAAAATACTTCCACTGCAGGAAAAAAATACTTTTAATATTCACCTTTTAGCGAAATACTCAGATGAGTTTTTTCCTGTAAACCAAAGAGGGCGAGGGAAGGGAAAATGCTGCTTGGAGATATTCCCCACTGGAATGGCCATGGCCAGGGATGTGCAGAAGAGATTTCACCAGATTTTTCTGTGCAGATCTATGGAAACTGAAGGTGTTGTTGGTCCCTCAGTGCCAATAATGTCTCCGAGTGTATTTTCTCCCCTACATTTATTTATTTGTTATTATCAATGCATCAATGGGAGCTTTCATATTTTATCAGACTCGTTTGAGTTTAAAGCTCCCAAGAGAAGCACAGAGAGAGAGTTTAAGTGGTTTTATCAATAAAATCGTGGGGATTTTTACCACTTTTAAAATATGGCACAAATCTTCTGCTGCAGGTGTATTTTTGCACTGTGAATTTTCATTTACTGATGAATCTTTACTGATGCATTCATAACAAGCAGTGATTTATAGGCATTTTGTTCCCAAATACCAGGATTTTGAAGCAGGATTAATTCTCATTGAAATCAGCACAGAACTGTTGGGATTGAAATTCCTCCGTGGCTGTAATTAGTTATTAATCACATTTCCACTTGATTGCTGCATACATCAAACAGTGATGCTTGACTGGAAGGGGTAAATCAAATCTCCTATTTATTGGGCCAAGAACAGGGAGAAAATGAACATTTTAAGCATTTTAAATTTCCAGTTTCTGCCCAGCAAACACCAGGCAGGAATCTGGAATTAAACCACCCCAGGGACCAGATTTTCTCTCTCAATTTTGACCTCTGGGGACCGAGGATTTGCCTTTGGGCTGTAACAGTCAGGAAGTTGTAAGAGATAAACAGCTTCAGTGTTATGCAGATTTTCTGCAAAATTTTACAGCCCAGAGATCCTGGGGAAGATTCTGGACCCTGATGTTTTAAATTCTGTGTGCAGAGGTGCCCCTGAGGAAAAGTTCATTTTCCAGCCAGCAATTAATTCCCATGGTGTTGCACACACAGTTTTAACCATGTTTTTAAGGGTTTTAATTGAGTAAGACTTGGAGTGAACGAGGTCTCTGAGGTTTTGGGGCAGTTTCAGCATGTTTTAGAAAAGATTTAATTTCCCTGCTTGTCAGCTGCACAGTGAAATCTGAAATGAGCCGGTTTCAATGGATGAATGGCTGGAAATTAAAAGACAGAAGTAGAAAAGATTACATGACTTTGACTCTTTCTTTCTCCCTCTTGCTCTCTGTCACAAGTCCTACATTAAAAGCCCAGATCTCAAAGTTTTGGATATATTTAGCACTTAATTACTTTCTATTTAATTACTTGGCACCAACTAAATGCAACCTCATTAATTTTTAATATTGCTCCAATAACAATTATTAATTTGCCCTCTGAGAGACATCTCAATAACAAAACTGTGCCCAGTATTGACAATGCCAAAGAATCTGGATAAATCATGGGGAAGGGAATTCATAATCTCAGCCTGAAGGTTCTAAGATCCTTTACAGCTCAGTAATGTCACAGAGAAAAAAAATCTAATTGCATTCCTAACATTTTGTGACAGCAAAGCCTTCTATCATAAAATCATTTGAGATTGACAAAACTGTAGTTGAAATGAGAATTCATCAAAAAAAGGAGTTTTGCCTGTATAAAGTCTGATTTTTTTAATCAGTGTGAAGATTTCAAAAGAAGCAGTGTCCCTAAATCACCCATTGTAACTGCAATGGCTTCAACAAAGAAAATGAAAAAAATCCCCTAAATAGAAATGTTTGCTAATGAAAAATGTGAGATATAACAAGTCTCCAAGCTTAAATCATCCCTTTAATTTAATGAATCATTTGCTTTCCTTTTATTACTTTACCTTCACACTTTCACCTCCTGCTTTTTCTTCATGCTCTGAATCATATAATCAGAAAAACTTTGTATTTTAATTATCTTACCTCCAGACTTCCTTTGTAATATGTTGATAATTTGTCTATAATAGAGAGGAAGATAAACCCATTCAATTTGATGGTTTTTTTTTAAATGCTTCTCCTTCAGTAGCTCTTACAGAGTGTGTGAGGTGCTGGTTACTCCTGAATTCAATAATTGATTGGCTGGGCATTGATTAATCATCAGCCTGCACTGGGGAATAGTTAAATACTTCAGCCAGCAGATAAACATGGGCATTTGGTAGAGTTTAAGGGAGTTGTTTCATCGACCCTGTGCTTTTCCTGGAGGTTTGATTTGGGGTTTTTTGCTCTTCAAGCAGAGTGGGAGCTGTGATCAGCACAGGGCTGGTGTGTCCCTCCTTTGCTTCTGATTTCAGGGACATTTCTGCATCTGGCACTGTCCCAGCCCACCCCTCTCAGCTCACCTCTGTCTCTCTGAAGTGATGATACCCCACAAAAATCTGCTTTTCTGGCCAGGTGTGCTCAGTGGGAAGAGCAGTTTTTGTTCCCCGTTTCTGACACCCAGCCCTGCCTCCCCAGCCAGGACCCCGAGCTGTGGCACCTTTGGGGCTCTGATTTGTGCTCTGAGCACCTTGTCCAGGGAGGAGGAGCTGGCACTCACCCCAGGCAGTGCCAGCCAGGGCAGGGAACCCCTCCAGCCCTGCTGCTGAGAGCCACAGGGGCTTCCCCACCGACAGAGCATTAATTTCTTTTTTCCAGGGTCGGGATTAAATGTGTGAGATGGGATTTCTTGTTTGGACTCAGGTGTTTATTGGTTCTTTTCTATGTCACAGCCTCACAAACCCTGAGTTCTGCAGCGCTTCACTCTGACAAATGAAGGAAAATTTGTCCTTCCTAGTCTGTAAAAGGAAAACTGAAGGGGGCTCTACATAAGCAAGGCAATGGCAGGAAAATTAACTGCCAGCACTTCAGAAAAGTGCACATTCCACATTCACAGGGATCTAAAGCAGCCACAAATCCTTCCCTGGCTTCTGCTGGACTCGAGTGCGAGTTCAGCACTGCCAAAATTCAACCTGCTCTGTGGAGGGAAACCCTCTGGAGCAGCAGCTCCTCAGGAATTGCTATCCCAGCCCAATGCCCTGGGTGAAAAATCCCAGATTTCATCCTGCAGTGCACAGAACCATCCCGGGGTTAACTCCTGCAAATGCTGAAGTGTTTTCTTGAGGATTGTGGAGACTTCATTCGTTTCTCTTTGTCAAATATGGTTGAGATCCATATGTGTCACCTTAATTAAAGCTTGTGTGGAGGGGAGAGGGGTAAGGAAGGATGAGCAAAGAGACTTTTATTGGCTGGATGAAGAAACCAAGCTGTGTTTGGCTGCCATCACCTTTAATATACTCCGAAACTCTGATAGGGCCTAATCTGGTCACATAAATTGAAAAAAGACATGATAGCAAAAATTAATAAGGAAGGAGAGCACCAGGAGGCAGAAATATAATTAGAAAAGCTCCCTTTATCTGAAAATTTCATTAAAAACAAAGCAACACTCAAACACACAGAGATACACAGGACACAGGGTTTAATTAAAAGCAGCTGCAGCTCAGCACAGAGCGCACCTTTCCCTCTCCCAAAAAACAATTCCCTGGCTCTGAACTCCACATTCTGGAGCAGCTCTGGGGCTCAGGCTGCCACAGCAGCTCACAAGGAAATACAAAATTCATCACAGCCCTGAGCCCATCGGGTCCTGGGCCACTTTACAGAGCAGAGCCTGCTCCTCTCCAAGGCCACAGCTCGGGCCTGGGGTTAGGCTGGGTTTGGGGATTTGGTTCTGCCCACAGAGCAGGGAAAGCTGCAGGGAGGCTGGGAGGGGATGCAACATCCAGAGGAGGCTGTGTGAGCAGCAGGGACCACAGATACCTGTGAGATCTGTGCTCACACAGAGCACATATCACAGAGATCACAGAGAACAATTCCTTCCCTGCCTTTCTCTCATTAGGCTGCACTGCACAGCGTTATATGAATTATATTATATATCATATTATATAGAGAATATAATTAATAACTAGAATTAATAATTAGAACAATCAATAATAAAACATATAATATAATATAATATAACATAACATAATATAACATACTATNATAATATAATATAATATAATATACTATAATATAATATAATATGATATGATATAATATAATATAATATAATATAATATAATATAATATAATATAATATAATATAATATAATATAATATAATATAATCTATCAGAGCCTGATAACTCCGAGCAGCAGAATGTGTTAATGACTTTGCACTCCCGCTAATGTTAATTAGATTATTCTGCAATGGGAGCAGGAGTTTGTGGCTGTTGGCACTCTGTGTCAGCATGTGAACAACGATTTTTATCTCCTTGCTGCTCCCCTGATCTTTCAGTGGGAATAATTGAAACATTTTAGTCCTGTATTCAGTATTTCATCTCAGGCCAAACTTAACACATTTCATTTTAGTTTTAGGCAGAAGTGCAGCGATATATCAAAATAATGGCAGTTTGTAAATCCACAGATGTGCACCTATAATTACAGCTGAAAGTATTTGTAGGGAGGAAGCCTTGCCAGCTTTTCTGTGCTATCTTATTAAATGTGTCCTTCTCAACATTTTTCATCCAGACTCTTTTGTTTGGAGCCATTGAGTTGGGTCATTCATCATTTACATTCCTCAAAGATGCAGAACTCTGCTCAATAGGAACCGAGGGTGCTCAGGATCTGTTAATTGCCTCTGGTCCCTCTCTATCAAGTACACTGAATTTGCTGCTTCAAAGCACCCCAGGTGCCCAACCTCAAGGATTTATGTGTATTTTTGTCTTTCTCGGAGTTCTGTGATTCTTTCCAGACAGATTCTTTTCTCTCTGAAGTTCAGACCCCACCAGTTCAGTGCTGACCAAGTTTTCCACACTTCTCATGGCTCTTCCCACGTCCTGCTCCATGGCCAGGCCCTGGGACACTCAGGGAAAAAGCTGCATTCCCACACAGTGCAGAATTTCTAAAATCCCTCAGATATTTTTCTTGTCTTAATCTGCCAGACAGCATTCAAAAAAATGGTGGAGAAAAAACAAACAAACAAACAAACAAACAAACCTCCAAAATCTGTTTGGTTTAAGGAATTCGTAATTTTTATCTGACTTTACCTATGAAGTGTCACGTTTCTTGGACAGACTGAACTGGAACAATACTCGGATCTTTTTTGGATCAAAGGCTCAGGTTTGCTTTTTTTTATGTGAAACCTCAAAGAAAAGTCAAAGCTCTGGTCTGGAAACCACGGACACTTCCTCCCTTCAGGCTCTATTTTTAATCCACAGCCACCCTTAGTATACAAGACTGAAAACTCGAGGGCTGGGTGTTTTTATGGAAAGCTGTGGGAAGGGAATTTGGGAGCAGCTGGGGAGGGGAATTTGGAGCTTTCCCAGCTCCAAATGGGGTGGGATAACTCAGCCCAAACTCCAGGCAGAAAAGAGGGAGCAGCCCCCGCCTTTACCCTGCTGAATCCAAGGAATTCTGCTCATTCCTGGCTCTCTGTCAGGAGGTGGAATCAGCAACTTGGGGGAAGTTCCATCCCCAGCTTCTTTCTCAGCTGAGCATCAATATTTCCATTTATCTCACTCTTGCCTGGTTATTTGAGCTCTTTCTCCACACTGAGAGGAGCAAGGTTCCAGAGTGGTCCCTTGAAGGTTCAGTCTTTTCCCAGCTTTTTTTTTTAAGGGAAGAGCTGCTCCTCCCTCAATTTCCATGCAGGGAAATCAGGAGCAGGCTGACACTTCCACACTTCCAGAGAATTGGATGGTGATTATGAGCGAACTTCTATTTCCTTTAATGAGGCACAGGGAAATTGCCTGACAACCTTTTTTTTCTTTTTTTTTTTTTTTTTTCCCTGAGACACAAATTTCCACTTAGTGCAATACCTAATTTCCTTCCCTAGGAATGTCTCCTATAGAATTCCCAGTTAGTTTGTAATTGTTTTCTTCTATCTCTGTGACTAATGAAATGCCCAAGATAAGGGCTGTACTGAGAGGCAAATGGGGATATTAGGAGTTTTTCTATGTCCCAAGCTTTATATATTCAATGTGGAAATTAAATTAGGCTTCAGTCCCCCTGAAATTTATATCTTGGCCCTTGCTATACTTCATATATTTAATTAAAATGATAATATATTGGGCTGCGGTTGTAAAATTATTTTAAAGAAAAGTGATATCTTCTGGGGCTTTATTTGGGTGGTGAATTAAAAGATGTGGAGATGCAGAAAGAATAACAAGGTCTGCTGGGAGGATGCTCAGAGACGATTGGTGAGAGTTTATTTAGACCTCTAGGAAATTCAGATTAAAATGTCTCCCCAAATTAAGCTTTGTTGGAGCTGTGACTGCTGCATCAGACATGGCATGGGAACAGCAGCATTTTCCTGATGTTTTCCCTCGTTTAGCTGCTACAGTTACAGCCCCAGAACTCTGCTTGGGGTTCTACAAATCCCAGAGCACAAACTGGTGCCCATTTCCTTTCTCTTTTTGTGGAGCCAAAGGAAAACTCCCTTTTCCAAGGCACTGGCACTGCAATGACTTTTGCTGACCACCTCCAATTTCCCCTCCTTGTAAACTCTGTTTAGTGTTACAGAAACAATTCCAAGGCAGATTACAGGTGCCACACCTCTCCTGTGACCTTCACATCAAACTGAGCCTTTCTCTCCACCAAGGAAAGCTCAGAGCTTCATAAAGTGGAAATTTCAGGCAATAAATCCAAGCATTCATGAGAAAAGGGATCAAAGCTCTGCCTTATTGTGGGAATTCCCAAACAATTCTGAAACTTGGCTAGAATAAAGACTTGGGCTGTCAGGAGTGAATTCTCCTGCCCTAAATAATAAATCATTGCTCTGCCTGCGTGGCATGGCCCAGTCACCCCAGCTAAGAGCAACAATTGCCAGGCTGGGGTTCCAGGGCCAGAGAAAAAAAAATTAAAGCAGAAAATAAATTAAAAAATAAGCCAACCAAAAGCACCTTATTCCATACAGAAAATACAAGTTTTCTGTCAACCTTGCAAATAAGAGAAAAGGGCTTAAGTTCTTTCTTTTGGACATAATTCAGGGAGTAATAACAGAGGAATATGCTCCCAAAGTCAAGATATATTATTGCAAATTGGTCCTATATTTAAATATGAAACGAGCTGGCGTTTTGTCACGTCAGCTAATGGAACTGCTGGGGAAAATCTGAGGATGAAAAATAGACAATTAAATGGTTCCTTGGAAAACAAAAGAGGGATTTGCATATCTCTTTATAATGATGAGTTTGCAGTTCTTCCCTTGCAGGACTCCAAGGAAGTGTAAATCTGGTATGTTGGGATCCAGAGCTCCTCAGGTTCCTGGGGAAGAGTCTTTGTGCTCTTTGTCACCTGCAAAGATGCCTGGAAACCCTGAAAAAGCAACAGATGACAAATTATTCCCTTCCATGAGGCCAGAGCTGCAATTCCATCAAATATTTGGCATGGGAAGAAGGAGTGACTACCCTGGGTGCTGCTAAAAGCTCAGGATTCATTGCCTGGGGCATTCCTGGTGACTGTAACACGTTACTGTGCCTAAAAAGGGGGATTTGGCATTTGGGATTTGGCATTTGGGATTTGGTATTTGGGATTTGGCATTTGGGAGGTTTGGGCAGGCACCGTGTCCATGTGGGAGGATTTGGGATGGGGCAATGGCACAGACACCTGAGGGGTTCAGCCAGGCTGGGAGGGGTGGGCAGCCACAGGGGATGGGATCTGGGGGAGTTTGTGGTGATTTTAACACGTTACTGTGCCTAAAAAAGGGAATTCTGCTGCATTTCAGGAGTTTTGGAAACTTCCATAGCATCGTGTCCATGTGGGAATGAGGCAATGGGGCAGACACCTGAGAGTCACAGCACAGGGGTTCAGCCAGGCTGGGAGGGGTCAGCCTTTTCCCACGGCATTCCCAGAGGAGCAGCCTTTTCCCTCTGCATTCCCAGAGGAAGAGCAGGCCCAGCTCCAGCAGCCCTGGAGCTCCAGAGGAAAACTCCCCCCTTGTGCAGGATCAGAGCTGCAGCAGAGCCACATCTGTCACTGCAGGAGGAGTGACACCATGGGATGGCACTGCCACCAACACCCTGAGCACAGGGGGCGGCTCCTGCACCTCTGTCACTGCAGGAGGAGTGACACCATGGGATGGCACTGCCACCAACACCCTGAGCACAGGGGGCGGCTCCTGCACCTCTGTCACTGCAGGAGGAGTGACACCATGGGATGGCACTGCCACCAACACCCTGAGCCCAGGGGCAGCTCCTGCTCTCACTCTGACAGAGGTGTTTTGTATTACTGCATTTTTATTTTTATATTTTCTTTTAATTCTTAATTTTTTTCCTAATAACTGTTATTCCTACTCCCATATCTTTGCCTGAGAGCCCCTTAATTTTCAAAATTACAATAATTCAGAGAGAGGGGGTTTACATTTTCCATTTCAAAGGAAGCTCCTGCCTTCCTCTGCAGACACCTGCCTGTTCAAACTGAGACAATCACAAGGAGGAGTGAGGTGAAAGTGGGGAACACACTCAGGGATTTATTTTCCTGGTGTTCTCAGTGGGGCAGATCCTGACCCAGCCTTTCCTGGTCCCTGGGAGGCTCCAGGTGGGCACAGAGCCTGGCACCTGCAGGGCTGTGGCAGAGCAGCTCTGCAGCTTCAGGAGTTTCCCTGTGGCTGCTCTCAGCACCATCTCCAAGTGCTGGCTGAGGTTCAGGCTCTGCCTGAGGAAGCAGAAGGAATTTCTGCACCTGGAATGCCAAATCAGCCCGTTCCCCACATAAAAACTGACTGCACAGTCAAAACCCAGTGTCTAAGCCAGATGAGCGCAGGGCAGTCTCATAAAAACTGGAATGTGTGGATTTTGCTGCTGACATTTGCTAAGGGATTGTTCAGCTCTCTGTAAAGGATTGTTCTCTCTCTGTAAATGGCTTTTACAGCACAAAATGGAAAAGCTCGTTCTGCTAAAAATGCTTGAATGTTGTGTTGAGTCAGGTAACTACTACAAATTCCTTCACTGTCTCTTACACCTTTAAATCTCCAAGGAATTCTCCGGCTTTCCAGGCAGAATCCCATTTTGTATTCCAGGCAGCACGAGCTCCTGCAAAGATACACAAACACTGGGAGTTGCCTGAGGGATATTTTCTCTCATTTTCAGCCTGGTTCCCTAAGGAAATCCTCATGTTTTGAGGGTGGGAGGAAGATTTATGCAAATACATCTGCCCTTCTGTGCTGCCTTCTCAAAATTTCCATTGTTTGATTCCAATTTTTCCTGTTGATTAGCAGCTTTTTTCTTCTCTCTCTGGAGCTGGAAAAGTGAGGGAGGAAATTTGGGTTAGAGCTGATTCACTGGAACAGAACTTCTGCCTCTCTCTGTTAAATCTGAGTTGGAAATGCAAAGTGGAAGGTGTGGGAAATTGTAAAGTTCAGAAGGCTTTCAGAAAGTTGTGAAAGTAGGTTTTATAAATAGAAAGATTAGAGAATTCAGAGCTAGTTGTAGCTGTAAAGTTTGAAAGTAGAAAAGCTATAGCAGTACAGTAAGTAAGGACATGAAACAATAGTTTGAGTGTTAGGTTTGGTTAAGATAGACTTTAAGATTACAGAAAAATACATTTAATAAGATAGTAGAAGGTTTTAAGTTTAATAATTATTTAAGTTTAATAATGACCTTGAGTTTAATAATGGAGGTGTTACAGCTCAGCTTGACTCCGGGGGGGGAAATATTGGAATATAGAACCATGATTTCAGAGGGACTGAATTAATCACTGAGTAATCCTTTAAGTAATTAAGGATCTAGTAAATTGTCAGAGTTGGATCAGATTTATCTCTGGATACTGCCCTGTTTGGAGACATGTAAATAAATCATTTAAATAAATCTGTGCCAGTCTCAGCTGGCTTTGCCAGCTCTGGCCTTGAGAAAATGCACATGGAAGGACTTTGAAACAAAGCAGGGTTTATATAAATATCTGTTTGTGAGAAGCTGTGGGTACTGTCTGGATCAGCTCTTGGCTTCTGTGGAGCCACAATTTCTTCCTAAAGATTCGGGACTCAACCCAGAGAGGTTCAACTCATAAAATCACAGGAGGGATGCCAACATCACCCACAGAATGGATCACACCCAGGATCTTCACTCCTGTGTCCCAGTGCCTTGTGTCAGCTCATTCCAATAGGAATTCTCTTTTCTCTGCTGCTGCTCTCCAGTCTCAGCTGGGCTGCCAGGCTGGGATGGTCCATCCCTGTCAGAAAAGCTCTCACTGCCCCACATCCTCTGCAATCTGCTGTGCCCACTAATAGCACAATTAAAATAATCCCATTAAAAAGGTGTTCTGTGTTTGGCACCCCTGGCTGGGCTCAGCTGATGAAGGCACCCTTGGCCCTGAGCAAGGCCCACTGGAAAAAGGAGATGCTGTGAATTCCCTTCCCTTGGAAAATACACGAACCAGCACAAATTCCTCATAATTACAGCAGGTAATAAAACTGCATTTTAATAGAAGGAAGTAATAGTGAGTGACATTTTTACAGAGGTGACAGATGATCTGTCTCTGTGCTCTGCACATTTTTGGTACAGGAGGAAGGTAAAACCTCGGACTTGAGGCACTAAATCAGTTATGAGGAAGCAATAAACTCCTGGCTGTGGCTTTAAAAATATTTGTCCTTTTAAAACACCTGCAAATGCTGCAGAGACAAATGGATGGGATCAGAGAGGAAATGCTGCCTCCCCACCCCAGCAGGGATTTTGTTCTCTGCCCCCTCAGCAGCCCAGTGCAGCAGAGCCAGGTTTGGGTTCTGGTTGTTCATAAAATGCTCAGCCTGGTGCTCCCAGGGCTGGGGGAACTTCTGCCAGGAAAACCCAGGGTGCAGAGCAGCAATAAAGCACATTCCAAACGGGGAGGGCATCCAGGGAGCCCCGTCCCATCCTCCTGGAGCCAGGGAACCACACAGCAGCTGCTCTGCCGGTCCATAACAGTGATTTCCTGTCTCCACATTTAAAAAATCCTGTAGCTAATGAGAGGAATGAGGGATTTGTCTTTCCAAACCAGCTGTGGGTCTGCTGGTAGACAGAACCAGCACTGAGAGATAAAAGAAACAATGGGAAGGATTCCACTNATAAAAAGGAGGAAATTGGGATAAAAAGGAGGAAATTGGGATAAAAAGGAGGCTGCATCCTCCAAAAATTGCAGATACCCCAGGGGAATGCCCCATGGCCTCTCCCCTTATTCGAGTAAAGTAAAAGGGACTCCCCTGTGTCCTTTTTGGACATAAACCTCTGGTGTTTGTGGATTAATTTTCCTGACACTGAGCTTATCTTTGAGGGAAAAAACAAACCCTTGGGGCTGATGCAGGTGGTGTTTTTCCCTCAGAGCCCTTTCAGATGCCCAGCTCTGGGCTGAGCCTGGGGAAGGGCAGCTCTGAGAGGAGAATTTGCCTCGCAGGGGCCGTGACAAGTCCAGGCTGCTGGAGAAAAGCTGAGCTGGAAACTCCATTTATTTCTGACAAAGGCTGTGTCTGATGTGAGCTGCACTCAGGGAGCTGGTGCTCCATAACTTGTCAGAGGATACAGAAATGATTCTCCTGGAAGGAGCTGGCTCAGCTTGGCAGGCTGGGGCAGAGCTGAAGCCAATGTTTTGTCTGGGAATGAATTTCCTTCCGTGGTAATTGCTGGTTCCAGATGGCTCCAATGGTTCATGAGAGCAACGTTTTTATTCTCTTCTGGCAGGGCCTGAATTGGTTCATATTGACCACGTCCGTGATTTCAATTTGAATTTTCAATTCAAGTTTGCAGAACTTTGGATGGAAACGTGGATGAAAGCTCTGTGTAATTTGGATTTTCATGGTTTAGAATGAATAAATTAATTATTGTACCACCTTTTCAGCCAGAAGAGTATAATTAAAATAGGAAAATGGTTTAATTCCTTTGCTTTGAAAGCATCCAGAGAACACTCCAAATGGCAGCTACTTTCAAAGATAAAAAACTTCCTTAAAGCAGTTTTAATTCTCTATGATTATGATCAACTTTTTGAAAAAAAAAAAAAAATTATCAATTATCTTACCTTTAAAACTCTGTATTTCCTTCAATATTCTCTGTGTCCCCAAAGGCACCACCCAGGGGAGCTCCCTTTGTGAGGGACACAGAAAAAAAAGAGTTTTTCTCTTTAGATGGGATGCATTAAAAGCCTCTGCAAGTGCAGGTGTTACAGAAATTTCTGTCTGTTCCATTTTCCAGTGGGAATGAAGTCTGTGAGGGGCCCACCCGTGCTTGGATCCGATTTCCTGATGTGTAGGAACATTTCTGTGCCTGCTGGTGTGGCAGCGGAGCTCCTGCCTGCCACAATATTTACTTTATTCTGCGCCTTTCTCGCCAGAAAGGTGAGAAAGAAAACTTCATTTATTATCCTCGTTTTTAATGAAAACAGACCCGTTTTGGCTGTGACAGAAAAGAAGTCTGATCCCTCGTGGAATGCTCTAAACGTCATAAATTGGATTGGTTTGCCAGCCAAGCATCCTGTGCTTGGATGCTGCTTTATTTGCTTCTTTCTGATGTGAATCTCTGTCTTTCAGCTCTGAAGAAAGTTGGTTTCATTCTCTCTCTTCCTCCTGCACACTCTCTGTTAGCACCACCCCAATCCCTCACATCGTTAGAGGCTCGTTTTATTCATTTTATTTATAATTAAGCAGAGATGCAGTCGTGTATTGTTGCTTTTGAAGGATATTCTCAGCTATTTTGGAGACTTTAAGCAGGGTGCATTGAGGTTAATTACCTAATAATTTACAGTATAAAACACCCTTGCAGGCACTTTGATCTGCACTAATTGTGGCACTGAACCGAGTAAATAAGAGTTTGCTTACACTCCAGCAGTGTGACCATAAAAAAAGCCCTTTATGGAATTTCTGCTGTCCTTTCTTTCTCCTTGGCTCCAGTGGCTCGCGGGCAGGGAATGATCCAGAGGAGTGGAGTCTCTCCATATTCATTTTATAATGATTTTTCCTTTCTTAACACAATTCAGATGTCAGATGTAGAGCAGCTGACTTTTATTGCATTACAGGATACCCAACTTCGTGCTGTGGAGGCAATAAATGCTAACAGGGTTTGATGGGGTGGAAAAATGATTCTGAGGGGCTCAGGACAAGGTGGAAGGACAGGAAGCCAAAAGCATCAACTGAAAGCCAGAGAAAATCCTGAGCAATGAGATCTTGCTCTTTCCTGGGGCTTTTCCTGCTCTTTTCCTGGTCCCAGCATCTGTTCCCAGGGGGCAAAAATCTGCGTGGCTTCGCACAGAGTGAAGCACTCAAAAAATGTGAGTTTTTCACTGCAATCTGAATCTGTGTGGATTGCTAAAAACGGGCAGAAGATTCCAGATGAGAGCAGGGAGGAGTGATTGTGGGATCCAGGCTGGGCTGGAGCTCTCAGCACGGGGCTGTTCTGTGATCCCTGGGACTGAACTCATGGAAACCATCCCCAGCTCATGGAGTGTGCAGGGAGAACATTCCCAGCTCCCACTTTGTGCCTTTTTTGGTGGTTGTCAGCTGGGGGTGCTCAGCTCAGCTCTCTGCAGGGCAGCACAAAGGGACTGGGGCAGAGCAAAGGCAAAACTCCCAAGGGAAGGACAAAAGCTGTGCCCTGGCCCTGGCCTCAACCACCTCCACTAAACCAGGCAGGAATTCCTGCTGCCACGATCATTTGTCCATGACTTGTAGCAGAATAATTCTCCATTAGTTCAAGTTGTTTCCCTTAATTTTCCTATCTGGAATTTTACCTTAGCTCAGGATCAGTGCAAGGATTTTACGTCTCAGATTCTGTATGGGAGGGAACTTCATTCAGGGGTTCAGAAAGAGGCTTTTGGGGTTTCTTTTTTCAAGAACTTGGGCTGTTTCTGGGTGCTGCAAAGCTGCATCTCACACCTTGTGGCACCCTGTTAGAGTGAGCGGTGTGAAAGCATTAATTGCATTGAAAAAAAATTGATTATTTGAAGAAGGAGCCTCCCAGCCTCCTGTGCTGTGCTGAGAGCAGCCCTGAGGAGCAGGAGGAGCCCGGGACACACCAGCCTGACTTCACAGAGAGCACCAAAAACCAGCCCTGGACATTTCCTGCTGCACGTGGCCAAATGCTTCACCTCCCTTTTCCCCTCCTCCTCCTCCTCCTTGGAGTCCTGAAGCCATTCAGAAATTTCCCATTAAAGCTTTCTCTAAAGTTTCACTCCCCAGTGAAGCAGCCATTCTCCCTCTGGCTGGATTCCAGACAAATAATTTGAAATAAAAACTTGGGGCCTTTCAATTTCTCACAGAGGAAAATGGGAGTTATTTGGGGAATAGATTCCCCTCATTGTCCAACATTTCTTAAATTCTTTTAAAGAAAGTTGCAGCAAAGTTGAAAAGGGAGAGTGTAGAGATATTTTTTATTTCATTTTTGGCTTCCTTCTTTGCAGAAAAACCTTGGTGGAAAGCAAAAAAAAAAGGGATGAGGAACTTGGACTGACTCTGAAGGTATTCTTACTTATTAATATTTTTAAATACTCTTAATTAAAGCCCTTAGCAGATTGTAGAAAGACAGGTTTGGAGGTTTTTGAAACTTGCTTGCTTTAGAGCTTTTCCTCCAACATTTTCAAGGGAAAGACTCAGAAAAGTGAGGCCAGGAGGAGCCCTGAGCTGTTCTGAGTTATTTAATGGTATTTTACTTAAATAAACATCAATCAGCAAAAACAATCCAGAATTCTTACAGGGTGGCTGGACAGTGATAAAACCTCTGGTGTAACATAAAGCTTTCATTATTAAGGACAAAACCACTCTTGAGGATTCATTTTAGTCACAATTGTGGAACAAAAGGTGATTTATTGAGAAGAGACCTTAACAAACCAGGCAGTCACTTCATCTTTGAAACACTATTGTTGCACCCAGGGTGGAACTGGGCAATCTTTATATTTAAAGGGAAATCAATATCATTGATTCCACGAAATAAAAGCTGCTCCATATGAAACTATTACAAAATCTGGCTGTTGGGGAAAAAACACAGAGTTTTTAAATCAAACTGATCAAAATCAGGGTGAGTTTCTTACAGCCAGACACGGTGATGAAAATGCACAGTGAGCAGCAGGAATTACACATTTGATCTGAATAAATATGCCAGAAGTTTGGAAAAGCTTTTTATATCCCTGTTTCTTTCTGAGGCAAACACTCCCTGCAGCAAAGCAATTTGCTGGGGGCTTTTATTTAAGTGTAACATTTTCACAGATTTTTTTCCCCCTTTTCCACAGGATGCTCACGGCAGTCAATCAAATCGGTGTCCAAATCCTAATCCCAGCCTAAAATCCAGTTTAGGAACATTCTGGAAGGCACAGCCCGCAGATTTAGCTCTGTGTGTCTTCCTGGGAGCTGCACCCAGCATCCCTCCCAGCCCAGGGGAAGGAAATTCAGCTGTGCCAGGGGATAATTTTCAGTTTTAGCTGCACCATTCCGCCCTAGTGCTGAATTTCTGGTTTAATAGTTTGATCAGTCTAATATAAAGCCACGTTGGGTAATTAAACTGGCATCCAGATCATCCATGGAAATGTACAATGCTATGTTTAAAGGCACTGAATAAAGTAAATTATGACTTAGGCTGCCACAAACCAAAATTTTCTATGCAAAGCAGCTGCTCCTAAATTTCTTGAAGGAGGTTCTTTGTTAAAGCCATGCAGTCCCTTAAAAGAAAAAACAACCTGTCTGCCAGAGATACTTCAATTATCTTTATTTTACACTGGTTTTCTTCTGGAAAGAATAGGAAAGAAGGTGCTCAGGATGCTTTTATCTGAAGCAATAAACCTCTAGGATGTTCAAGTGTAATTAATTGCATTGCTGAAAAATAAGGGCTTCCAGCAGAATATACAAGCCTTGACGTTTTTGTTACGCATAAACTCGATTAGGCTTATGCCAGAATTAAGCAGCAGGATTATATTTTCATTCCATTCTTAAATTCTCATTAAAGCTAAAATAAGGGAAGCCTCCAACAAAAGCTACACTTGAGTAAAAAGTGATGACACATTCCAAGACTGAGGGGTGTGAGGATTGAGATCATCGTGTCATAAATACATTTCTTCCACGTTTGTCAGTTGTTAATTGACATTAAAAAAGGACATTTTAAATGCTCCGAAAGCAAGCCAGGCTTTGCAAAGAAATAACAGCGCAGCCTTCTTGTACAACGCACTTAAATCAACTCAATTTGCTGCTGAGTTAAAAAGCAATTAAATGTTTGTGCTTAGGGGCGGGCTGGTCCCAGCCCAGCAGGATCCCAGTGGGGTTTTTCAGGGAGTTTCACCCCAAAAACTCCTGTGGGGCTCAGGGAGGATGGGGCAGCCCAGGGGAGGGTCCTGCAGCTCAGCCCGGGCCAGGGGCTGCTCTGACAGATGGGGCTGCTCCATCAAACACAAGAAATGGGTTGTTTTAACCAACTGCGTTATTTTAACCAGCTGGGTTATTTTGGGGGGGTGAAGCACCCCCAGCTGGGCTAAAGGGGGGGTGGGTTTGATATTTATCACCTTGCCACATCCCTTCCTTTGCTAAAGGCCAGCAGACTTCTGTTTTTTGTCAATGAATATCGTCGTGGTCACCCTGGTTTTGTCCCCGGGGGTCTGGAGCCCGGAGCCACCCACAGAGCTCGGGATCAGAGATTCCTGCAGGAGGGAGGAGATCCCACAGAGAGCAGCGCCCGGTTC
Source organism: Dicaeum eximium (assembly GCA_013396995.1). Lineage (NCBI taxonomy): Eukaryota > Metazoa > Chordata > Aves > Passeriformes > Dicaeidae > Dicaeum > Dicaeum eximium. The sequence continues at coordinate 1,293,558 of VWZP01009913.1, read as the reverse complement.
TGCCCAGCACCGGGAATTTCCCTGGCTGCTGCACCTCAGGTGGCTCCTGAAAGCATTCCCTACCTCTGGAAAATCTGTGCTGCTGCTGCTGCAACAAGGAACGGAGCAGATGCCTGTTGAGATTGCTTCCTGAGTGGGGTGATGAATCAGGACTCTTGACTCCAGTATCAGAAGGTTTATATTATTTATTAAAATGGCTCCATTGTTCAGAAGGATTTGGGCTATAGGTGCCCTTGCTCAGAGCTAACACGCTTTCTTCTTCATGGTCAGTACAAGGCTCCTGGAATGCTCAGAATTCCAAGATAAGAATTGTCCTCCCCACAGGTTAAGAAAGAGAGAGGGTTCTCCTCTCCTCTCCTCTGTGGGAGACAGAACAGCCAGACACCCATGAAACCACACACACAGATTTGTTTTTACAGAAATCTGCTCAGAAGTGAGCTTTCCCATGGAAGGAAAAACTCAGCAAGTTTGCATATAAGAAACTTATAAAATGTCTGGTGACAGATGCCCAGCTCAGACAGGGAGGGAAGTGAACCCAAATCATGAAATCAGATTTCAGCTCCGGGTGTGAGCTCTGTCTGCTGGGCCCTGTCCTGCTCTCCTGTGTGCTGGAAAGGCCCCTCTAGATCTGATCACATTTATAAAGGGCTTTTGGGATCTGTTTAGAGTCGATTTTTCCGGTGGCAGGAAGATTGTGATCCTCGGGCATTTCTCCTGGTTTGTGTCTCAGCATTCAGGAGCCATCAATAATGGGCACATTTTTCAAGTTCATTTCAGTGGGATTTGCGTTGGCATCAGTTTAAATCTCGCTGCAAAATTCAATCAATCTTTATTCAGCTTCAGAACGTGCTAAATTGTTCAGATATTTTAAAACTCTTCTTCCTTAAGGCTTCTGAGTGAAATTCTACATTTATTTAATAAAGCAGCCAGGATTTACTCCACCAGTGCTGGTAAGCACTTTTTACTCTCCTTAAGATAGATTAGAGTTGACTGTAGACTTTTTTTTTTTTGCTACAGCTGCACAAGTTTACAAGTCAGAATTGAATTACCAAACTGAGGAAAAGAAAGATTATTCCTGTGGGTGCAATGCAGGTTGCAGACTTGTTTTCTTTTAAAGAAGGGTTTAAAGAATTAGCAATAAATGCTATCAGCTGCAGCTAGAAAATGATGCTGACTTATTACTTTGTGGGGACCCTCCGGGGCATGATGAAAAGCAAATTCCTGAGCTGAGCTTTCCAGAAAAAAACCCCAGCAATGCCCTTTTGAGCACCTTAAACTCAGATTTACTACAGGGGAAAAAGCTCAGCTTAAAGGCACCCCTGGCTTGCCCCTGAAGTTGCACAACCTGCAGTGCATAAGGACTTATTGCTTTATTTACTATTTAAACAATGTGCTCCTGTTGTGACTTTTTAAATGTTATTTCTCCAAGTTTTGCAGGTGCTGTTGCACATCAGCTTTGCTCTTGTTTTCCTGCATCTAAAAAATAGTTAGATACTTCCATCAAAATGTAAATACTGTGGTATTTAAAATAGTTAATCGTGGTATATTTTGAATACTGTGGCATTCAAAATAGTTAAATGCTGTGACTATTTAACCCTTTTTCTCCACAGAATGTACTTGCTGGATTTTGCCCTGCTCTGCTGAGCAGCCTTTCAGTGCAAACCCTCAGATCAGAGACATTTCTCCTCTCAGGGTGAGCTCTTGACAAATCATTGAGTTTAGAGGTGCTCACAGTCGTTATCCTGGCTGCTCTCACAAGTGGAGACCTCATTTCAGCCACCCCCATGTCTGAGCCAGGACTGACACCTACAAACACAAAAAAAGCCTTTTCCACCAGCTGGATGTGCAGGATATTCAATCCAGCTCCTAAAAGCGCAGGGATTTGGGCTGCAGCCTGCAAGTCAGACTTCTAAACTCAGCACATTTCCTGTTCCTGGCACTGCTGTGGGATCAGAGCTGTGAACCCTCAGCTGCCTCTCAGAGACCTGAGGAAAAGCATCTTCCCTGCTGCTTCAGGGAAATAATTCCTGTACAAAAAGGAGCTGACAGCTGAACCCTGCCCACTGAATCAGTGTTTGCAGCAGAATAAGCCCAGACTATCTCACTTAACCACTACTGAATTCAAGGCAGCAAAGACAGATGGGCTTGGAGTTATCTCCTGCAGAAGCCTTTATTGTTTTTGTAGAAATCCATTTAAACACTCCACAAAAAGTAAAACACTCAATGCTGCTGGAGAATTCATTTCTCGCACAGAACTGATGTTCCTCAGCATTCCTGTGCTTTAGGTATTCGCTCTTCAAATGTTTTTATGATTTGGCTTTCTAGAAACGAGCCAGAGTTTATTTCTCTCAAAGAAATGAGGGGTGAGGTGTCCCTAAAGAGATCTGTGGCTCGTGTTCTCTCCTGTTCTGGCTGTAAATCTGGGTTGCGCTGAGCAGTTCCACCTGGACTCTGATTCCTCCAGCTGCTCCCTGGAGGTTTTTTTTTTTTCCATTTTCCTGGTATTGAAGCTCTCTTCAGTGTCTTCCTTCAGTGCCCAGGGAAATATATTAATGGAAAAAAAAAAGGAGTCAAAAAATTGCCCAAATGTCATAGTCTTGGGTAACAGAGCTGAGTTGGTGAACTTGCACCAAAAACTGCTGAATGTTTGTCAATATTTCAATATTGAGTTTAAATATTTGTGGTTGTGTAAAAGTTCCTGGAGGGGAGGGCAAAAAAAAAAAGAAAAAACCCAAAACAATTGACCTCTGCCATCCCTCTCCAGAAATGAGCCTTCCTTAGATCATTTTGGATCACTTTGCTCCTTTGCAGCAAAGAAGAAGCACGAGGCAGAAGGAAAATGGGGGGGAAGAGGGGAAGAAGAACCTGTTGAAAATGGTGCAACTTTTTTGTTTAAAAGGATTTAAACAGCGATCACAATTCCATCTCAGCTGGCACCAAACAGACTCCCCCAGCCACTCCCCTCTATCCCCACCATCAATCCTAGAACAGGCACTGATTTTATCATCATTCTTTATATTAATTCCCCTTAGGGTAGGAAAGGGCTTTATTCCCCTCCCCATTCCCAACCAGCCACAGATAAATAACTTCAGCTGAGTGTCTAAGACAATTTTTCTCTTCTCAAAAGAGCCTTTTCTGTCTGGACAGCAACAGCACCAAAAAAAATGTTGTTGTGGCATGTGCCAGCCAATAAATTCTGTCCCTGGGCATCTTCATTTATTTCCATTGAGTTATCTGGGTGATGTTATCTTTAGAAGACAAAGGGTTTGAATATTTTAAAGGGCTCTTACAATAGAAAGGGCAACATGAATTGCTGAGGTGAAAGATGTTCCCAGCTCAGAGCCCCTTTTAAGGAGGAGAACATAAAGGAAGAGAACATTTTTCTGTTTGCTTCAGCCTTTATTTCATATTAATGGCTCAGCTCCTTGGTGTGATTGTGACAGAGAGCTCCTTGCATTTATTTCTCTGTTCTAAACCTGCTTGTAAAAACACTCTGTGTGCAGGTGTGCTCCTCTTAAACAAAGAGCTGGCAGCTAATTGGGAAATTGGATAATTGGGAAATTCTTCAGGCATTTCCAACCCTTGCACTGCATTCCTCTTTCTAGGGACGGTATTTAGATATAATACGGAAGGGGAAAATACAGCAGAATTCTGTTTACTCCAGAACCATCCTTTTACAGGACATTTAAAAATGTCCTGTCTCAGAAAAAGGATTGATCCAGTAAACTGAGCAAGACCAGGACTGGATGTGCTGGGAATCATTTCCCAAACCCTGTCCCCATTTTCTCAATAGGTTGCAACACTGGCTGGGCCCTAAAAAGGCCAAAGTGATTGAGTTAACACTCATAAAGTGTTCAGACACTGCTAGGAAATGATGTAACATAAACCGCATATAAAGCCTTGTTAAAAAAAAAAAAGGGAATATGTTTTCATGTTTTCCTGCTCTGTGTTTCAAAGTTGTTTCTTCCTTTTTATGTAGAGACAAAAGAGCTTGTGAAAATTTCAAAGCTACCTCGGTAGCTTTTCAAAAATACTTTTGCCACCGAGTTCTTTTGAACAGGATTTTTTTGGACTCTGCGGTTTTTTGGCTTGTGCAGCCCAAATTGTTCAGAGCACAGAGGATTCAACAGACAGAGCAGATTTACACTGGATGAACAGAGGTGAGCAGGGAGACCTGGCTCTGGAGCAGCACTTACATCACTGAGGAGTGAAAGAAAGGAAAATAGAGAGGGGTTTTCCCCTTAGCTTCACAAAAAAATACAGATAAAATATGAATAAACCAGATAAAAAAGTAACAATCCTGAAGAAATCACTGACAATAAAATAAATCTCTTATTCTCAGAGTGTAACTTCTTTCTTTTGTTCTTACCACCTGTGGCTGAAAAGTTTTCTTGCACAATCAACCTTTGTGAGGTACAAAGTTCCCTGTAAGTGGGTGAAGGATGCGGGTGTGGATGCTCACCTTGTGCAGAGGGGAGGAATTCTGCCCTCCCCAGAATCGATGAGTCTGCTGAGGATCAGAGTCAGCTCTCACCTTTGCAGGGCAGCTCAATGCAGGGCTGAAGCTCTTTGAAAACAATCAAACCTCTAATCAGAAATACCCTTTAAAAAGTGAAGCGGCTCCTGGGCTGTTGGTTCTCAACAGGGAAATGCTGGGCAGGACACGGGAAGGCAGAAGGAAAAGGAATTTTATTTTATTTTATTTTCCTCTCTCTTCTGGGAGCAGCTCCTGCTGGCACAGCTGAGGTGGGACAGCACAATAAAAATGAAGGCAAGATCTGGCAGCTCCAGTTGTACCTAAACCCCAGAGTTTGTTCTTGTTTCAGTGTTTAACGTGACCCTGCCTGTCCCCAGAGGCCACCTCTGAGTGCTCAGCCCCGTGTGGTGACAGCAACTCCTCTTAAACCTTTAACCAGCAAAATAATTAATTGGCACTTGTGGTTTTAGAAGCTTTTCCATCAGAATGTATCCCTTCACTGAGTAACTCCCCAGTCTCTGCAGCTCAAGTTTAAATGAGCTTTATGACTGAAGAAAGCAGAAATGTTTTGCTGAGGGGCCATCAAAGCAATATTGAGATAGCTCAGGATTATTGCTGGATGCTCCAGCAGCCTTTAAAGCTGATGTGTTCACAAATTAAAGTAGTTAGATACATTTAAATTAAAGAAGTTAGATACATTTGATCATTCAGAAATTATACTGACACCTTTAATGCCATTTTTCTTCTGTCTCAGTAGCAACATTTCCTTTACATTACAGATATACGCATGGGCAAGGGGAGATGGCAGATTTTACCAATTTTATACAAAATACCAATGCTCCCATCTGAAATAAACTCTTAGGACAAGTAACCTCTTTATAACATCATGCAAACGATGATCTGCAGTTCCAGGTGGTTTAGATATACACACATTTATATACACACGTTTTGGGGGTACAGCAGTGACACATCTTGATCGGTCATCACAACTTTTTAAGATTTTTTTCAGCAATGTGAATGATTCACCTTCTTGCCAGCTCCTTCCCCTTCTTCCCCAACTGCAGTGGTCAGTACAGCAACAAAATTGTGTGTAAAAAAACCACCACCAGTCCTCCTGAAACAGCCCAAAATATCCTGTGTGGTGGGGGAGGGAAAATCAGGAATTTGGGCACAAAGCTGTGCCACCAATTCCCTGGTGTTTCCACGGGGAGCACCAAGCAGGCAGAATTAGATTTTCTATCAGCGAAATACCAACAGGACACACTGCACTTGGCCAACAGGGGAAGGAACTGGAAACAGATCCCAAAAGCAGCAAATCCCAGCCCAAAGTGGCTTTTGGGGAAGCTCCCAGGTTGCTGCAGACGCTCCCACCCACAAACATTTTCAAGTACACAAACATTGTTGATTTAGAACCGCATCCTCCATGATATGCAAGGCACAAAGCTCCATCAATTCAGTGTATTTGGGGCACGAGGGATGAAGGTTTCCTTAGCAGCTCACGTGAAAATCGTTTTATTCAATATTCAAGCTGATGGCACTGGAGTTTTAATGCTGATGGAGGAACCTAAAGCAGAGGTTTCATGCAAAATCCTTTGGAATCAATGTGATTCTTAACACCAACTTCAGTGAGGCCAGGACTTCTGCCTAAATTCTGTATTTAAATAAAATGCATAGGTTATTCCTAGAGCACTCTGATTACCTCCAGGATTCTGCCAGACTAACTCATGGCAGCTTTTCTGCCTCCTGGGATATTTTCTGTGAACCCCAAAAGCTTCCATTTTGCATATAATAATTATCTCCAATAAAAAAATAGTATGAAGCGACTCCCAAAGGTCGAAAATTCAGCTAACATATGCTAATCTTTATTATGGAACAATGAGATAATAAATAAGTTTATGAATTCACATGACCTGTACAAAAAGGTGGGAAGCTTTTGCACCAAGTTAGGTACCAGTGATTTGGGTTTCATATTTGTTAAACAAATGAGCTAAAATTTTATTTGCCTGTGGAGTTAAGGCAAAACCAGATAAGACCTTGAACACAACAGAAGGGTTGGAAAATACACAGAAATACAAACAAGGGGGATCTCAACTGACAGAGTGGTTGTGTCTAAGGAAGGAATCTCTCAGGAGCTGAATAAAGCAGTAATTATCAATCAAGTTAATTAAAACTGAAGAACAAGTTTGAGGTGTCCTGCAGGGCAAAGCTGCTCAGCAAAGCTGTGCCTCAATGACCACCTTTAACCCTGAATGGGCGGAATCTGCTTTTCCTTCCAGGAATCAGCACGTGGGAAAGAGGAACCCCTTCCATACCCAACCAAAATCCACAACCCCTCAGGTTTATGGAGGCTGGACTTGATTGTGACTGAGCTTAAATATTTGGGTGAAGCATCCAACACACAACAGGCAGAGGAGCACTCAGGCCAGCCACTGAGCAACAGGAAAAACCTCTCTAAGACAATGGACAGAGCACGGCAGTGCAGTCCCAGGACAGAACACAACCAACACACCAACACACAGCTCTTTGGCAGCAGCACACCAACTCCTGCTTGGAGTCTGAACTCAAACTCTCCTACATGAAAGACTTGGTGCCAGTCTGTTCACAGTTAAAGAAAATCCACTCCTTCCCCGAATCTGGTAAGTCCAGGAAATGAAATTGGGGTAAATCTTGCAGGCAGCTTTAGGATGTAACCTTAAGCGTTGACATTTATTGTCTGCTTTAGTCTCAGGCCAAAGATAACGTATTTGAACACACAAAATTCTGTGGGACTTCTGAGTAGTTCAGATGGGGCCAAAATCCATGGAGAGAATCCAAAACCACCCACAAGGATAAAGAACCATCACTGCCATGGTGACAACACGATCTTCATGGAACAGAGGTGAGGATGAGTCCACACCTGGATGAAGGTCACAGGAAAATTGACTTTACAGGGGGAAGACCAGGAAGCCAGAGAACGTCGAGTACTGCCATCCACCCACCAGATTTCCTTTCTCCAGCTTCAGGTAAACCTTGTCCTCCTTGTCCAGGTACAGCAGGACCCCGTTGGTGGCGGCTTCACGGGTGACGTCCTTGTCCCCAGCGAAAGCAGAGATCACTGGCTTCCCGTTCAGCATCAGGTTCACCTGCAAGAGAGCCCCTGAGAAGCTCTAATTAACTGCAAAACATCAAGAACTGCCCCTGAATATTAACCACAGAGCAAGGGCCCAACCTCTTATCCATGAAAGATTTCAGCCTGTGCCACAGGCTGGAACACTCCCTGCCACGAGCCCCAGGCTCCCAGGTTTGAGCCCCTGGCTTGTGAAATGCCAGAGTCTGAGCTGGACTTGCAGCACCCAAGGCTTGGCATCTTCCTTGGCAAGGGGCATTTTAAACCCACTGAAGTGGCTGATGGAGTTATTCAACCTCCAGCATGCAGGATAGTGAAAAGAACACATTGTGAGCGCGTTAAACAGATCCTAAGCTCATTACAGAGATTTTTGTGAGGCCAGTGTTTCATTTAAGGCTTTGCCATTGACCTGACTGGAATTAGGATTTTCCACTGCGAGCTGAAGGGGAATTTCACCAGAGGTGGGGTCGTGGCTTTCACCAGCTCTCTGCCCTCTCCAGGAGCTCCACCAGCAACCCAGAGCAGCCACAGAGAAAACTCTGATCACTCTCCTGCAGAAATCCAGCTCAGCTCAGCCTGGCAGGCTTAAACCCACATCCAGGAGCAGGAGAGAGCAGGGAGGAGCACCAGGGTGGGAACCAGGGAAGGCCCAGATGTTTCTCCAGCTCTGCCAGCCAGGAGTGTCACAGCAGCTGCGTGACCTGGCAGGGAGATGAAGGAATTACTCCAAGGAATTTGCTGTTGGCTCAGCAAGGGGATGTTCAGGAATTTAAAGGCTTTTCCCTCTTGTGTTTAGTTAGGCAGCTCTGTAGCTGTTAAACTACAGAAGGAAGCGCAGAATTACCCCTTTTCTCTAATATATCACACACCTTTTATGCATTGTATGATGAAAAAAGAAGTTGAAATTGCTGTAAAGGTTCCCTAGAAGCCATTGCTGTAGGGACATAACCAACCCTCAGCACACTGAGGGCACAGCCAGGCACCTGGCACCACATGCCAGTTCACAAATTGTTCCAAAAACCACCCAAACCTGGTGCCCAGAACTCCTGTGATCCACACAGTGAGTTTAACCCAGAGCAAACCACGACTCTTCAACAGCATTTAAGTGAAATTCAGAGCTCTCTTCTACTCTTGGATCATTCATTCTCTTGCATGCTTTATGTCAGTCAGATATTCATGGCATGGAAGTTGTGATTTGTCTGAGGTGAGGATCCTGCCTTGTTTCTGTTCATTTTAAATTAATGGACTCTACTGCTAGGAAGTCAACACCACAGGTTGCTGTAAACAAAGTTATTTTTCCTTAAAATCATATGAAATGCTCCCGTGCTCAGCCAATATTCTAGCCTAAACAAACAATTTAAATAAAGATTTTACAGTCACACTCATCAACATACCTGAATTGTTTGACTCTGGTAGACTTTAATTACGTGAAAATTGAAACTGTAAATTCCTTTCCGTGGTGCTACAAAGACAGACTCCAACGTGAAAAAATTGCCCACGTTTACAAGGATCTACAAACAGAAAAATGGAGCATGGGGATTAGTACAGGTAGTGAGTGAGAAAAATAAAGATCTTTAGAAAAAATCTAAAGAAAAATACAGATTATTTACTTCAAAAGAAAAATACAGATTATTTACTTTAAATGAAAACCACAGATTATTTACTTTAAAATTTTTCCATGGGTGAATAGTTTTTAATCTACATCTCAGCTGGTTTTTTCATTTTCTCTCAATTACTTTGGAATAACTCATAAAATGGGTATTTAATTGTATCTATAGGACAACTTTACTACATAAAGATGGGAATTATTTCTTACTTTGCTGCTACACCATACCCTCAAGTCCTTTCTTCCATACACGTTTTTTAAAAGGCATTTTTGTCCCTCATTCTCCCAAAATGAGATGAGAACACCGATCCTGGGAGTGGCACACGGATTTGGCTGAGCAGCCGTGGCCAAGCCAACGCTGCCTTCCCAAGGCTCCGGGGTGAGCAAGGGCTGCCCCAACACCTCGAGTCATTCCCAGTTCACCGGAGCTGCTGGAGTGTGGCACAGCCCAGCAGCACCTGCCCGGGAGCCTCCCGTGGGTTCTGCCAGCACTAATAATAATAATTTGGGTTTAATTAAACAGAGAGAGGTGACAGAGGGGAGCGTACGAGGTGAGTGCATCACTCATGTGCTGCACATCCTCTGTAATGACTGCGTTTTGCTCTCTCAACACCTAATTCTGCTTTATTTTTAATTGACATTTCCAGGTTCCCCTGTGCCAGGCACAGCCCTGGGAATGCCCGTGGAGTTTTGGGGTGATTTACAGCGCCAGCGCTGAGCTGTGTGGCACATCTGGCTCCAGCTGCCCCCACAGCAGGCTGCAGGAGCAATCGGAACCATCACCCTCAATGGCTTTGGGCTCGCCCCAGGACGGGAGCTGGGATTAGAACCTGTGTTGGTATCTGCACCTTAATACCGGTGCCGAGCCGAGCCGGACCGGCAATTCCGCTGGGAAAGTTAAAGGGTTTTCCATTAGAATTCTCTCTCCTTCTCCTCTCAAAAGCTGCACACAAAACCCCACAGAGGCTGCACCTGAGACCCCGCTGTCCCCAAACCCCTCGGGGCGGTGTCACCCCCCCGGTGCCACCGAGCGCTGCCTCCCGGCCCCTCCGGGCTGGCTCCCCGCTCCTCCCGGGGCCGCAGGAGCGGAGGGGCCGGTGCCACTCCCGGGGGGCAAACGGGGAACCCCTGAATCCCCCGGGCTCAGCTCACCCTGCCCTGCCCTGCCCCTCCTCGGGGCGATTCCCACCTTGCCGCCGGGATGCCGGGAATGGCGGGGCCGCACCTGTCGGTGCCCGCGGCGCTCACCTGGTCGAAGTAGATGATACGCGTCTTGTTGCTCATCTCGGAGGGCTCGTGGTTGGTGCTGCGCACGGCCGAGAAGGCCACCTTGGAGTTGGCCGCCCGCACGGAGATGCCCAGCGGCGAGGAGGACGAGCCCTTGGCGTCGGGGGCCGGGTTGGAGTCGCACACCACCAGGCACTTGCCCTCCAGCACGATGGGCTCGGTGTCGTTCTGCGCGGTGGCGACGCGGCCGCCCAGCGCCAGAGCCAGCAGCAGCAGCCGCCAGCCCATGGTCCGCACCCGCGGCCGCTCCGCGCCCCGCTCCGGCCACCGCGGGAGCCTCCGCTCTCCTCCTTCTCCCACCGCCACCACTTTGTGCCGTCTTCTTCTTNTTTTTGCCGTTTTTTTTTTTTTTTTTTTTTTTTTTTTTTTCTTTTCCCTTTCTCCTCCCTTCTTTCTTTTTTTCTTTTCCCCGGCTCCTCTTTAAAACACGCCGCAAAAAGCTGCCCAGCGAAACGCGCGCTGCTCAGAACGCCCTTTTCTCCCCTCTCTCCGCATCAAAAAAAAAAGCGTGAGAAAGGGAGGTGGGGGTAAAAAAAGCCCTCCGGTGAATTATTGCCGAGAGAGAGGAACGAGAGGTCGCGGAGGAATAAACCCATTCGGCGCTGCCATGACCGTGACTGCCGCTGCCGGCAATTCGAGCTGCAGATCCGGGATGCTCGGAGCGGAGAGGTGGGAGCTTCCCCAAGCTGCCAGATCCTGCTCTGAGAGCAGCGGCAGGAGCTGCACACTCCCCTTCCCTCCCTCTCTCCCTCCCTCTCCCTCTCTGTGTCTCTCTTCCCACAAATCCCAAATCCCCCCTCCGCAGCACTCAGCTCGCAGCAAACCCGCCCATTCTCACCCAGCCAGGTTCATCTCACCTTTTCTCACCTGCCGAGGTTTCGCCTCCCCTCGGAATCGCCCCCTGCTCACACACCCTCCTGTCCGCCCTGGCAGCTTCTGGGGCGGCTGCACAGCCCCGGGGAAAGCGCCGGGACATCGCGGCATCCCCGGTTGTCAGCAGGAGGAGGAGGAGGATGGAAGGAGCTGCAGCCTCCCCGAAAGGCGGCACCTGAGCCTGCCGGAGTGTCCCGGGACACGGAGCTCCCGGGCAGGTGTTGGCAGCTGGGATTGGAGCAGGACACCCCAGTCCCTTCAGGAGGGAATAGATTTCCCCAAATCCCACCTGAGATCACGGGCAGGACGGTCCTGCCTGCTCTCTGAGGGCTAACGGGGCCAGGTGCCACCTCTCAGTGCTGCCACACGCTCACGGTGTCATTTAGCACCTCTGCCTAAGACTGATTTGTTTTTGTGGTGTGTGTTGGAAGGACTGGGAGGCTGACAGGTACCTGAGCTTCGTTCTTCCATGAATTTTGTGATTATTACAGACACGAGTGCCTTGGTGCTGTGGTGGCTTCTCGAGCAGATCTTTCCTACATCACCTGGCCCCCTTTGCAATAACCTCATGGTGAAACCCCAGCTCACCTCAGGGGCTGGCAGAAATGGCACAGTGCTCCCAGGAGCAGAATTGACTGCACAGATTTCCATCCAAACCAAAAAAGCGCCAGGGGTTTGGAAGAAATTGAGCAAATGATTTTTAGAATGATGCCTTTCAATCAATTTTCCCCCCTCCAAGCAATTTTTTGTGCCTGTAAGAGCTTTGCAGCAAATATGTCCTGGGTCAACCATTAACCAGCAGCAGCCTCCGTTCCCAGCTTGGCCAAGGCATCTCTGGGTGCAGACAGAAGAAATTAAAGAAGCACCAGGAAAGTAAGAGGAGGAATAAAAAGCACCAAAATCCACTCTCTGCTGAACACCAAAGCTTTCTGTAGCCAAATGGGAGTGGGGTTCAGTTGGTGAGCTGAGGGTTCAGCATTAATTCTGCAGAACTCTGCAAAGTCTTTGAGAAGCCATAAAGCAGCCAAAATTCTTAGTGAGCATCAAACTCCCTGAAATTCAGAAGGCCAGACTCAAATTTTAAGGAATCCCATTGATCAGGCAAGAGGCAAGAATATTTCTGTTTTCTGGGAATGCATCAACAGCCTCTTGCTCAGTGACACAACAAGGAGGGATGGAAGGGTCCATTTACTGAAAGGAAACGAGAAATCAAACAAACACTTGCAGCACAGCTTTGCACCTCTTGAAGAAATCTGATCTGCAGATTAAAAGATTCACTCCTGTGCACACGAGGACTCCAACAAAACAAAGCTGTGGCAAAATTATTTATTGTAAATATAAATGTCCAAATAGTTCCACACTATTTCAACATCTCCTGCTTCAAACCTCTTCTGTCCCTAGAGCTGCTGAGCAGCCTTTAAACGCTGCACAGGTAGCAGCAAATATAATCCCATGTGCACAAAAATTCCAATTGGAACTTGAAACTGCTGATGATTTTGAGAGATCCATCGTTTGTCAGAGATTCAAAACTTTACAACCATTTTAGAAACTTGGTTTTGATTTTGTTTTGTTGTGGACAATGACATCAACTGTCTCTAGATATGTTCCCTAATATCCCATCCATCCCTGCTCCCTGGCAGTTTGAAGCCATTCCCTGTGTCCTGTCCCTCCATCCCTTGGAAATCCTCTCCCCACCTTTCCTGGGGCTCCTTCAGGCCCTGCAGGGCCACCCTGAGCTCAGCCCAAAGCTTCTCCTGTGCAGGTGAACGATCCCAGCTCTGCCAGCAGAGCTGCTCCATCCCTCTGCTCATCCTGGAGCTCCTCTGGATCTCTCCAGCAGCTCCAGCTCCTCCCTGGGAACCCCAAACTGGATGAGTTTCACTGCAGTGAAATGGGCTGGAATTTGGCCAGGGGAGCCCAGAGCTGGGGCATGTCCATCAACTTCCTCCACGTGCTGCTCCAAGAGACATCAGGGCTATAAATAATCTCCATAATCCACAAATCCACACCTAAGGAAGCAGCCTGGACAGTCCCTATCACCAAAACACCTGATCCACAGCAGGATCCCCCTGATCCACACCTGATCCACACCAAAACACCTCCTGCTCCTTTCCCACCCAAACAGAAGGGAGAGAGCCCCAAGGTTACTTGTGACAATCCTTGTTTGGGTGGCTGAGCTGGGCTTTAATTGCTGACCAAATCTTTGCAGGGGATGGTGTGCAAGGGGTGAGCTGAAAAGTGGAGTTTGCATTTAATTCATAAGCAGCAAGGTTAATGGTGGCTCTTATTTTATCTGACAAAGAATTTCTCAGTATCGATCCAGCTCCCTCTAACAGGGATTTGGGTTTTCTTCCTTTGAAAGAAAAATGAGTAAAATAAATAGCAACAGCACATGACAATGGAAATTCAGTTAGATTAAGCTCACAGGTTCTTTCCCTTTCTGGACACACAGTGTGGAAGCCTGAAGCTGCCTGCAGTTGGGAGGATTTTGGTGTTTCACAGGAGACTTCCAGCACTGAGGCAGCTTCCCGACAGAGGGAAGAGCCACAGGATAAAACTCCATGTTTGCACTTCAATTTCCTTGTACCTCTCGCCCTGTAAACCTGCATTAAACACAATTTCTGTATCAACATTGCAGATACCTCCCAAATCTCTTCGGAAACAGAACATCTTGCTTTGTATAATCAGCAATTTGCCTTACAAAAGGGAGGAATAATCTGCCTCAGACTTCCTCTCACGATTTGGAGCTTCGTGCTTGTGCCTGGAGGCCTTTGGAATTTTCCAGACCCCTCCTAACAGAGCCCTCCTTGCTCTCCTTGCCTTTCTTCTTCAGCCTGATCGAATTTCCCTTCTGCCAAGCTGAGCTGAGCTGAGCTCAGTCAGGCTGAGCTTTGCTGGGCGTGGGGAGGTTTTGGCAGGAGCTGAGCCCTGCAGGAGCCCACCCTGAGCAGGAGATGTGGGATTTGGGGCTTCCATCCCCAATTTCTGGTGGCAATCCCCACCCCTGGCCGTGCTCAGGCTTTTCCCCGTGCTCTGGCATCCCTCCAGGCTGGAATTGCAATTCCTGGAGTCTCCATCTGCTGCTGGCCCCAGGACAGCTGGCCCTGCTTCTCTGTGCTCAAACAGTTTGTTGGCCAGACCTGAGACAAGTTCACCTGCCTAATGAGCCTGATGGCTCTTAAAAACAGCCTGTGAGTGTTTTATAAAGTAAATTTCACTTCATTTATCCGAGCACGAAATGTAAACAGATCCTGTAGGAATACCATGAAATCTTTGGCTGTACACGTGACTACAATGAACAGCAGGTTTTGGTCTTTAATTCACACTGCTGCAGACTCAAGTCTAGATTTTCCTTGTTTTATTTTAAGCTAAATCAAATTTTCCTTTTTTTTTTTTTTTAAGTAATCTTTTTCTGTAGTTTGCCTATTTTAATGCACCTCACCTCGGTTCATCTTCAGGAATTTTTTTTAACTTTCTGCAGCAGCAGAACAGAGAAAACAATGAAAAACAATTTCCTGCCTGTATTTGTTGGGCTGCTTTAGTTTCCTGACACTCTGCTACGATAAATCCGTGTTTTGATGGCCTCCTCAGGAAAGGGAATTTTCAAACTCCCCGTGAATTTTAGAGGTGATTAAGAAAATGAGTCAGCAGGATATGTGAAGGTAGAACTGCTCAGATCTGCTGACGGCTCTGGCATTTGAGGTCTTTATTCAGCATTTCTCCAGCAGCCAGAGCTTCTCTTTGACCAAAGCTGAGCACGCTCCAGCACCAGGTGAAAATTGGGGTGTGAAATTCTCCCAGGCAGGTGCTGCCAGGCCTTCCAGCAGCACTTACTCCCTGCTGGATGTCTGGGAATATTCCAGTTTTTCTGTTGCTCTGAGTCCGAGGCTGAGCCTGGGTTTGCATCTGTGTAAAAGTGGGAGCAAAATGTGACCCTGGAAGTTCTTCCTGCTCCCTCTGAGACCCCAGGTAATTTGCAAAATCAATGGCCCAGCAAATGTCATCATTAATTATCACTAAACTATCCACAAATAGTTTGATATTTCTTGTGTTTAGGGAGATAAAAATATTTATGTTTATTCCAAATATTTCCAGGAAATATTTACATGTTCAACCCTCCTGTAAAAAGAGGGGTTAGGTGGATTAAGGCCATAAAATCAAGTATACACATTAACTGCTTTTAAAGCAGATATTTGCCTTTAAAACCTGTTATAAAGCAAAATTTAATTCTTGGTTTCCTATTGTATTTCAGTTATTTTTTGCACGGATTCCAGCCCTTTGGGGAGGGTGCCAGCACAGCTTTCCTGCCTGCAGAAAGGGAGAGACAAATGCAGGAAAAGGATTTACACACCTAAACCACAAACTTTTGTGCATTTTGGGCAGAGGAGCTGCTTCATCCACTGCAGCTTGTGGAGCAGAGTCATCACAGCAGGGCTGTCCTTCCACAGGGCAAATTCAATAATTCCATCATCTGAAGGGTTTGGATGGGCTTTGATTTTCCTAATCAGCTTAATTCCTGACAGCCACGTGAGAGATCAGATTGTTTTGAATGGCAGGATTCCAAGGAAAAGCTTCAGTGTGAGCATTAATGCCAGCAGCTTGGGATGTTATCTGGGAGTTGTTTACTGCCTGAGAAAAGTTCCTGGGTTGGGATTGAGTTGGGAAAATTTCTGTTTATAATTGCATCATTTCGGGCCAACTCCTACAGAGCTCCTTCAGGAAAATTTCTAGGAGCTACAGGAATAATCTTAGTATAAATCTGCTCATCAGTGCTTGATCTTTATGGACAATAACCTTTGGGGTTTTTTAGGTCAGTGCTTACGAGCAAATGGCATCACCGTGGCAGAGATCATCAGTTATTTCCCCTTGTGCAAAAGTGTCAGTGATTTATGTTCCTAAACACATTGCAGCGTTTCTAAATTGCATCCAGGGACTTCAAATCTGCATCTGAAACCTTTTGTTTCAAATGGCTTATTTGTCAGATGAGCTTAAAGCAATATTTAGCTACTTTGTGGCTTTCTCTGGTTTAATTACTGCTGACTGCTGTTGTATAAAATGTCCCCGGTGGGCAAAATTCATCCCTGGGTAAATAGGCAGCAAGTGGGAAGGCTTAAAGCTCATTTAGCAATGCCTGCAATCGTCTCAATGTACACCCAAAAAAATCCTCTGTGCTGCTCAGGCACATCACACCATGCTGTGAGGTGAGGGATTCAAGTCAGTGCTAAGGAAAATCTGATTTTCACCAAGTGCTCATACCTGAATTAATTGGAGCTTTCAAAGGCTCTCCTGTTCTTTGTTACTCTGGGAATAAAGCAGCTGGTTCAGCTCTCACTACATTCTAAACAGTGAAAAAATTGAATATTTACACTGAATTTGGGGAGAAAAGTTACCAGTTGGGCATTTTGGCAGCCTGATTTGAGCTATTCATGCAGGGACTGGAATCTCGTGCCTGCCAATGTCCACATCCCAAATTCTGGGAGTGAGGCAGGATCTGCCAGGATCTGCCCAGGAGCTCTTGGAGTCACCTCAGCTCTTCACCAGAGCAGCCCCTGGCTTTGGAGTTCTCCACAAGTTCCTCTTTAGGATGAGCAGTTTAAAACTTGTTTGTGGTTTTTCTGAGCCATCAACTTCTGAGCACAGGGGGATTTTCTAAGAACCCCTTCAGGCTTTGGTTGTTGTACAGTGAGCACCCAACTCAGAAACCCCACTTTTATTCTCTGTATCTGACAGCATTCCTCCTTTTCCTAAAACTGGTTTGGATTTGAAAGGCATTAATTCAAACCAGAGACCAGGATTCATAGGTGATATCAAAGCTTTTCTGCACAGAACACCTTCCAACCAACCACAACTTTAATTTTACTGCTCATTTATACAAATTAGCAGGAGCACTCTGCCTGGTGCCTGCAGTTCAAGTAGAAAAGGAAAAAAAAAAAAAAAAAAAAAAAAAGAGAAAAACTGGGAAGCAAAGTTCAGCCACTGCCCTGGGGTATAATTGCCCATTACTGGAAGTGGAATTTTTTCCAGTGACTTTAGTGCTGGATAATCTCTGCTCTTCACATTATTGGTTTGAAGAAACCCTGGGAGATTCCTGCCCCTGGGGAAAGATATTTGTATTTCAGCCTGTGAATTCCTGAAAATCCCACTCACACGGAGTGGGGCCCCTGTGGGAGCTGAGATCCCTCCAGGGACCTGCACCTAAGGATCTCCATTTCCTCCAGCATTTCCTGGGGCAGGGGCAAACCCCCTGAGAGCTGGGATGAAGTCAGGGATTTCTGCTGGAGTCTGGGGCTGTTCCGAGCCGTGGCCATCACTGTCTGACACGAGATACAGAAATGACCCTCCCTGCTCCTGTCACCCTGCCACAAATGTGCATTTTAAGGAAACAAACCGTGGAAATAAATCTCATTTTGCTCCCAGAGCCTGTGGTTCTGACCCTGCTGAGCTGCTCTCAGCCCAGGTCTGACCCACAGCTCCACACAGGCAAATATTGAGATTAATTCCAGTGACCAGAACTTCTTGTAACACCTTCACTAAGATTTCACATTCCAGAATATGCCAAAAATCAGCTCTGTGGGGAAAAAAATGTAACCCAGATGTAAAAAAACCTGCAGTTCTTGCAGGTCAGATTGCTCCTAAGAGTAATATTTGCCATAAAAAGAAGCATCACCCAATGCTTTTATGAATTTTGCAGGATAAATTTATGAATTTTGCAGGATAAAACCATCACCTGCTAAGGAGGGATTCTAAGGGCATTATCCACAGGGAGACTTGGAGCTCGTCTCTATAATCCCAAATAAATGTCGAGGTGTAAAAAGCATTATTCTTTATGCCCCTGAAACACAATAATACAATTTAAGAGAGCTGGAAAACCTCAGTCTTATGCTAAATAAGTTAAGAAATAAAGAATGAGGTAGGGAGCAAGGTCTAGTTATTTTTAAATATAAATCAGGATGTCTCAAGCTCCCAGGCACTGAAGGAACAGCTTATCTGGGCAAATGGAAACAGCTCCCACTCCATGGGAAAGCTTTGTGCTCTCTGAAGGGGATTGAACTTCATGCCAAGAAGGTACTTTTTAAATTTTTAATTAATTTTTTTTTTAAATTAATGCTCCAGGATGTTCACACAAAGGCACAGCTATCGACCACTGGGCAGAATATATTTTTAATTGGGATTGGCCTTGCCAGCTGAGCCATAAAACAAATACAAGCTGTTAAACAGAATAATGGAGAAGAGAGACTTGGGGAAAAGCAAGGCAAAAAAAAAAGGGAAAAAAATATTTAGTTTAAAGAGACTTAGCAGGATTTTGGAGCTAAAAAACCATGAAATTTATCATGAGCATCAGGAATGCTGTCCAGGGATGCAGGATCCTGATACCATGGAAATGGCACCAGTGTCCAGGATTTCCTGAGTCCCGTGGAAATGAAGGGAATTCAGATTTTGGAGCTGTGATCACACACATCAGAAGCTCCCAGTGGTGCTCCCAGGGCAGGATACACATTTTAACCTGAATGTCTCTCAAAATCAAGGTGTTCTGCTGCACAGGTGAGATTGGCAATGCACTGATATCAGTAATGAAAAAACCAATTAAAATTGTTTCCTGGACTCCTCCTTCCCTCACCTCTCCATCAAATTTGTGTTTTTATGGTGTGACTTCAGCACACGCCTTCCTAAACTCACTGATGAAGGAAGAAATCCATCCAAAGAGTTCCTGGGAATCCAGGTCTGGCGGCTCCCCAAACCTCACCTGCACATTGGAAAGAAAAGAATAAAAAAAAGGGGCTCATCTGAGTGACCTAAGCCAGGTCCAGGAGCTTAATGAGATGAAAAGGGCAGAGAAAAGTTAAATATCTCTGTTTTGTTCATATTAATATGAAGGAGAAGGAGAAGAAGAAGAAGAAGAAAGAAGAAGAGGAAGAGGAAGAAGAGGAAGAAGAAGAAGAAGAAGAAGAAGAAGAAGAAGAAGAAGAAGAAGAAGAAGAAGAAGAAAAGAAGGAGGAGAAGGAGAAGAAGAAGGAGGAGGTGAAGGGGTAAAAGAAGAAGAGGAAGAGGAGGAAGAAGAAAACTTTGAGCTGTCTGAAATCTCCAGAGAACTGAGATCCAAAATATCCCAAATAAAAGTGATCTAAGGAGTTGTCATGGGATTTTCTTTCTTTTTCTGTAGTATAAATATAAGGCAAGTGAGAATTTCTTGCACTCCTTTCCTTTCTTCCCTTTTAAAAAAGCAATGCAGTTTTATTTTCATTGCATTTTAATATGATATGTACCAGTACGTTGCTGTAAAGCTTCTTCATTTCCTCACATCTTTTTGACAGCTGGGAGAGATCCCCTTCATATTTCTGAATTAAATCCTGTAATAAAATAAAACTTCTTAATTTGCTGTAGGAGCGTACGATTAAAGCAGGAATTAAACAGCAGTGAAAACAAAATCATTCAAGGCGGAATTGTCACGTCACAAAAATTTCACATTTCACAAAAGAGAAGCACACACATTCCCTTGCAAGTATTAAGACATCAAAGACAAAAAAAAAAAAAAAAA
>VWZP01009913.1:1221619-1273655 GCA_013396995.1 Dicaeum eximium | reverse complement strand
AACATTAGCGTTAGAAATTTTAACTGCATTATAAAATGAAAAAAAAATGAAATCCATTAAAAGTGGCTGAGCCAGAGAAACATCACAAGGTCCTGATTTCCAGCACGTTTGGCCTTTTTGCCTGTGCAGCAAACACTGCCAGCTCCAGGTCCTTGAGGGGCAGAAACAGGGCTTTAGAAACAAGCCTGCAAATAAAATTCCTTCGTTTTTGCTTCTTTGTGGCACCCACACTTTGAACAACTCCCTGTGAAAGAAACACCTGGAAGAGTTTGGGACAAAGAGGTGTGGGACAGCAGAGATGTGGGGACACTGAGCTGCCATCAGCCCTGGCCAGCTCTGGGGTGGATTTCAGGAGGAATTTCTTTATCAAAAAGGCTGAGCAGCCCTGGCACAGCTGCCCAGGACAGTCTGGGTTGGATTTCAGGAAAAATTCCTTTATCAAAAAGGCTGTGCAGCCCTGGCACAGCTGCCCAGGACAGTCTGGGTTGGATTTCAGGAAAAATTTCTTTATCAAAAAGGCTGAGCAGCCCTGGCACAGCTGCCCAGGACAGTCCGGGTTGGATTTCAGGAAGAATTCCTTCACCAAAAAGGCTGAGCAGGAGCCCCCAGCCCCGCAGGGCTCAGGGGAAGGGGAGGTGGCATTTGGGGACATGGGTTAGCTCTGCTGGCTTTGCACCCAACGCTCCTAAAGGGCTTTTCCAACCTAAAGGTTTGGGAATGATTGCTGGATAATCAGGATTTGATGATTCCGTGCTCCATGACAGGGGGTGGGACTGGATGATCTTTAAGGTCTCTTCCAAACCATTCCAGGATTCTTTGATCCTCTCTAAATCCCCTTCTGTCTGAGGGCAGAAGAAATTCTTACAAATCCACTCTAAAATTCCCATTATCCCAAAGTGCTTCTCAAGGGCTGCCTGCTCCTCATCCTCTTGCCTGGGAAGGAAAAACAGGAGATGCAGAAACCCTGAAAACCTTTCTCACATGCAAATTACAACATGGGGCACCCTCAGAAGGGAATAAAAAGCCTCTTTCCCCCAAATTCTCCTTATTCCCAGGTTACTCCCGGGTTACTCCTCCCTTACTGCAGCCCACAGGAAGGTTGTGGTTGATTCACCTTTAGCTCCTTGCAGAACTGGGACTCCTGGGGCGTTGCCTTGCTTGCTTTGGGTTTCAGGAGCCTCCTGCACTGGATAAGGTTCTCCAGTTCTTTTTTTAAAACTAAGAAAAGGAAAAATAAAATGAGGAATTTCACCAGCATGAAGAAGTGTCCAGAGGGCTGCAATTGTCTAATTTAGGGCACAAGGAAAATATAAGAGAATGTGGGTCTACAATACATTTATCTAGGAGTGTTAACTTCCTGGTGGGATGCAGAGCTGCTGAGAGAGGCATTTTCTCAGGGAAAAAAATGTGATCACATCCCAGCAAGTGCAGGATAATGAAGAGGTGGAGAGCCTGGTAAAGCAGCAGCCATAAATCAGATCTTCCCTAGCCTGAGCACTGGGATTAGCCATGGAAATGACATCCTCCAAATCTCCACATCTTTGTCTGGGAAGGTCTGGGTTCCTTTCAAGAGAAAAGAATAAAAATCCATCTCCTTGCGCTGTGCTGGGCAGCTCCTGCAGCTCCTGCATCCAGGATGTGCCTGGAGCTGAGAGGATTTTGGGTTTTGGTGCATCTCCTTCCTCCTTGCCCTGCTGGGACTGCCCAGGGCACAGCAGGAATCCACGGGGGAAGAGCCCAGAATTCAATTTTTTTTTTTTAATTCTTCACAGTACCGTGGCAGGTTAAGCATCTCCATGGCAACACTTCACCTCAATGTTTTGAACCTTTAACCCTCTTTACAAACTACAGAGGTGCAGTGAAAACCTGTTCCAAATGACTGCACAGTGCATGAAAATGTGCCTCTGAATGTAGAAACCACATTTACATACCATCAACTTCAGCACTGAGGCCCTTCATGGACGCTAGAAAGGAAGAGAGAGGGGAAAAAACATGATAATAACATTTATAATATCATTTATACAGTGAGAAGGGGAGTTTGCATAGAAGCTGAAGGACTTCATTTTTAATTTGTTGGTTATTTTGCCCCCTTCCCTGCTCTCACCATCAGGAACAGCTTCAAATTCTGTCAGCTCCTGAGGAAAGGTGGCCAGCTCGGGCTCGTGCGAGAGGATCTGCTCGGCCAGGGCGTGGAGGAGGGTGAAGGTTCTGTCCTTGGCCCTCAGCAGAGGCAGCTGCAACAGAGCAGGGCAAGAGCTGACATCTGACCCCTTAAAAAACAAACACAGCACGAGAGAGGAACGGCAGAGATGCTGACAGACCCCAGCTGCACTTGGCAAGAATGGAGAACAGTGGAACTGAAATTCTCCTTTTGGTTTTGCTGCTCCCCACGCGTCCCTGGCTCATCTCTGGTGTCTCAGGCAAGGAGATTTTGATATCAGGCAAGCAGCACTTTGATGTTCCAGCTCACCAGAGGCCCACAAAGTGTACTGAGCACCACAAGGGCAGTGCTGTGCCTGCAGTGGGACACGCAGCTCGCGACCCCAGGCACGAGAGGATTCCCTGCCCAGCGGCATTTGGGTCTCCTGGAACCGAGGGCAGGGTCAAATGTGAGCTCCTCACTGGGACATCCTGCCTCACTCCACACCCAGGGAGAGCTCACAGTAATGGCTACAAACCTTACAGTAGGATGAGTGTAACTGTAAAATATTGCTTATTATTTATTAAATATATTTTATATATACTTTAATTTTAAAAATACTTACTGTTATAATATTTATAATTATAATATATAGTTATAATTTTANAATAAATAGAAATATATATATTATATATAATATAAATAATATATAAATAATTTAAATAATGTATGAGTATCTTATATTATAACATATATTATAATATAATATATGATATAATATGATATAATATAGTATAATATAATATAGTATTATATAAGTATGATATAATATAATGTAATATCATCATATCATATAATAATTATAATACGTATATATTTATAAGTATTATAGAATACTTACTTTTATACTATTTATTAATTATAAAAGATTTACTCACTTTGGCCAGAGATGACAAGCGGAATCCTTTGGCCACCTCTTTCCCAGCTTTTTCATTCAGATGGTTCCCCATGGCTAAAATGTACTCCAAGACTGCCACAAACTTTGGGCTGGATTGCAGCTGCCTGCTCGCCTGGATGTTCTGGAGGATCAGCTGGAAGACACAAACCTTCCCTCAGACAGACTGAAAATGGGGAGAAATCCATGGTAAAATATCCGTGCCTTCCCTCTCTGTCCCCACCTCAAGTCCCTCCCTTGCCCAAGGACATCTCCCTGTCCAAACCCCTCAGGGATTTTCAGCAAAAATAAGAAGAATAATAAGAATATATCAATAACAAGAATAAGAAGAATATCCTCCAGGGCACAGATTTTTAGCAGATTGATGCCTTCGAGCTCCCCAGGACAAAGCTGTGCTGGCACAGGCCCCCCAGAAGGAGTCAGATCCTTCCTGGCTGCCAAACCAGCCCTGCCCAAACAGCCTCAGCCTCCTGTGCACAGAGAGGGTTTTGCTGCTTGGTTGCCCAAATTTCAGGGATCAGGGGAGCAGAGTCTGGAGCTCCATCCTTCACTCCCTCCCTTCCATTTACTTCAGCTCAACACTGTTATCAAAATGCTTAGCACGGTTTCCCCACAAGGAAAAATAATAATTTCCTGTACTCAGTATAATTCAGTTTTCCCAGGGAAGCCACCTCCCTTCTCGGGCTATAGGCGCAGGAGAAGATTTTGTTCTCAGTTTAAAAATTTGTATTTTTTTTTAGCAACCACACCTCTTTTCCTCAGTCACCAACGTCCAAATTTAAAAACAGAGAGAGGATGAAGCACATGGGTGCACTGAAAGCTGTTCTTACAGCATTTATAGCACAGCCCAGAGCCAGAGGGTGCTGAAAGCCAATATTCACATTGGCCCTTAGGATTTTAGGTGTCGATTTTGTGGTTTAAAAATCTGTTAGCGTGCATAAGAACATACTTAGACACTAATTAGGTCTTCAGTGAACATTAAATATCCATCAGAGCAAACAGTGCATAGAATAACTTTCAAATATTCAATATGTGGCTTCAGGAGGACAGCAAAGGTGCAGCTGCACCAGGCAGGGTCAGGAATCCCCTGGGCTCATCTGCTCCTCTCCTGAGCTTCCCTCACTGTTACTGGGGTTGGAATCACAGCCAGACAAAGGAAAACAACTCGGGCTCGCAGAACTTCCATGTTTTATTTTCATTCCCGTGCAGAACTTCCATGTTTTATTTTCATTCCCGTGCAGAATGAGGGCAAAACCTCTGTCACATTTTCGTGGTGTGGAAATGCTTGTTTTGAATCAAAGCATGGACAAAACCTGGCAGGTGAGGCAAGGCAGGTGACAGCAGGATCCAGTCACGGGACTGGCACTTTTTTATTTGCATCCCCCACCCTCAGGTCATCCTGGACAAAGGCAGAGAGGGACTTGAGCTCAGGTTCCCAAAAATTTCAGTCCAGAGCTGTAATCCTTAGGGGGAACAGCTCCTTCAGTCTTCAGGAAAGAATAAATTTCTTTGAGATTTGTCCAATAAACTTCCTCCATGCCTTAGATCGATTCTTTCAGCTCATGGGGCCAGAACCTCCCCACAAAGAGAATTAAGTTTTAATGCTGAAATTCACTTCTGTCTTATCACTGGCCAAAGAAGGAGGAAAGTTTAATAACCCCAAATAAAATTTTGAACATCTTTTTCCTGTTCTTTTCTCCCTCTTTTGTGGAAGTCCATTCCACTGCCATGCCCATTATCTTGAACCTTGGTGGATTAAGGATGATATCAAACACACAAGTGGGAAAAAAACCCCAAAAAAACCCCAAAATAATCCTCCCAAACCCCACAGCTTTGAAATGTGCAGTGGGGGGATTTGGGCCCCTCTTCCCAAATTTCCAGGCGCTGCCCACACCCACCCCAGGGGCTCCTGGGACTCACGGGCTCCAGGTCTCGGATGCTCTCGGGGAGCTCACGGACACAGAGCAGGAGATCCAGCCTCTGGCCCAGCTGAGGGATTTTACACATCTGCACAGAATGGAGCAGAACCGGAATAAAAACTCACATTTACGCCAAAACATGCACATACCTTTCATTATTTACCGAGCCATTCCCCTGTGCCATTGTTTGCCTAATTTATTCATTTTGTCCTGGGCCTTAATCCTGTGGGTGCACTCTGGCACATACCTGCAAATTCACTGTGTGCTCCTGGGCAGACAATTATTTTTTTTTTAATTATATTTCATTTAATATTTCTTTATTTTTAATTTAAAATTATTAAAATTAATTGCAATCCTTTCTTGTGAGCAAAAATGGTTAAAAACATATAATTTTGTTTAATATATATACATATAATTACACATATATACATATAATTACATATATACATACATATAAATACATATCTATATATACATATAATTACATTATATATACATATAAAATTTCATATAATTCTAGGTATAATTATACATATAAAAACTACATATGTAGACACATATAAAATACATATAATTTTATATAATACATATAATGGTTAAATACATAAACCCTTAAATGGTTAATATAATTTTATAGCTTATGGCTTCTAGATTTAAGCCAGAAGGGAAGAGGAGGGAGTCTGACTTGGACACACAAAGGGATCCTTATTCTCTTTTTGTTACCTACCAGTCTCAAGCCTTCACCAGAAGAATCCTTTTTTACACTGATCGTGGGTGAAACTGTAAATTTAAGTTCTAAACAACAGCTTCATGCAGTGGTTTTAGCTTGGAGAATGTCCTAAAAATAGGATTTGGTGTTTTTTAATGTTGAAACTCCTCACCTCTAACATAAACTGGTCGACCAGGTGCAGCTCTG
The DNA here is from genome assembly GCA_013396995.1 of Dicaeum eximium. Taxonomy (NCBI): domain Eukaryota; kingdom Metazoa; phylum Chordata; class Aves; order Passeriformes; family Dicaeidae; genus Dicaeum; species Dicaeum eximium. The sequence continues at coordinate 1,267,725 of VWZP01009913.1, read as the reverse complement.
AGCAAGGCCCCTTGAAGGACAGGAACCTTTCTGCATCTCTGGGCGTGGGCAAATATCTGCAGAGAGAAAATTGAAATGGATTTCATTAATCTTCCTCTTCATTCTGTATTCTGATCAAATAATTCTTCCATTCCCTGCCCCGGAATTTCCTACGTTTTGTGTGGTTTATGTGTTTTGTATTTATTGCTTTTCCTTGGCAGGCATTTGAACCGAAGGGAGGTGGGAAGGAAAAGTGATCAGCAGACACCTCTGGATATCTGGAAATGCTTCTATTTTGTTTTATATATATTACTATTTTTATATATTACTATATTCTAAAATCTTAAACTTATATATATATAAGTTTATATATATAAAAGATATATAAATATATATCATATATAAATAGATATGTAAATATAATATAAGTATATTAAATAAATAAATAAATAAATAAATATAAAAAAGAACATGAAATAAGCATTCAGGTCTGCTCTCTTTTCTTTCTCTTAAAACAAACTTCCAACATTAAACATTCATGGGCAGAGCTCTATATTTCCAGTAAAAGTCAAGGAATTTACTCAAAGATGGAAAAAAGCAAATATTTTAGCACGTTAAACACAGCACAAACACTAAGATTTATTTTACAGTTTTCAATAATTAATATGACATTTCAATTGTAAAATTGCTGGGGTTTGAATTAACTCTAGATTATAGCAGATGGAAAAAAGATTTTATCCTTTCAGCCCACTCTGCCATGAAGAAAAAAAAATGAATTTTCATTTAAAAATAAGTTAACTGCCGACAAATGAAAGGGTGTTTATTCATCATTAAAAATAGCTTGAGCTTTTAAGCAAATTCATATTTTAAAAGGTGACAGCAAACATCTTCATTTAATCAGAATTCTGATACCCCATAAAATTCTTGAGCTGCATTATGCACAGAAAATGGAAATAGCAGATTATCTGGGAGGTTTAAAGCTCAAAGCACCAAACAACGGGAGCCCTGAGAAAGGAGGCACAAAACCACCTGAAATAAATATCCTGGTACATGAACACAGCTTTAATGGGATCTGCACTATGAGGAACATTCCCATTCCTCTGGAAAAAAAAAAAAACTTTGGAGAGACACGGAGTGCTTTGCTGTTAACACACGAGGATAAAGAATCATCCCGAGGTGGAGATTTCTGTATCTGAATTATTCTTCAAGTTTCCAGTGATATCCCACCACTTCCACTGGGTGCACGAGCAGGACACTCTGCTCCTGGTCACAGCCTTGAAAACGGAATTTCGGCTTTGGCTTTCAGTATTTTTCACTCTCCAATAGCAGGATTTGGACATCTTTCAGTATTTTTCACTCTCCAATAGCAGGATTTGGACATCTTTCAGTATTTTTCACTCTCCAATAGCAGGATTTGGACATCTTTCAGTATTTTTCACTTTCCAATAACAGGATTTGGACCCTGTGCCCTGGCTCAGACACTCTGACAGGCACAATTTGCACAGAGAGGAATTTCCCAGCCCTGCACTGTCCTGTTGGGGCTCCTGCCCTGCCCACGTGCCACCTGGACATTTTAGAAGTTGCTCAGATGGAAACTTGCTGAGTTTTTTCTTCCATGGGAAAGCTCTTTTTTCTCTGCAGATTTCAAATCCCTGTGTGTGTGTTTCAAGGACAAAATGCATTCCTTTGCCTGTCTCCAGATATGGGAGATGTGGTTTGCTTTTCCCAACCTATGATATAAAAAATTGTCATCTCTCTGACTTTGCAAACATTTTCTGGCATTCTTGGACTTGGGGGTATGGAGCTGGAAGAAGCAAGATGCCAGCTCTGTACCTGGGCAGAAATAGCCCAAATCCTTCTGAGCAATGGAGTAATTTTAATAAATAATATAAACCTTCTGATATTGGAGTCCAGAGTCTTGATTCACCCTGAGGGGACTCCAACAGCAACAACTGGTGACCCCTGAGAGGTGGGGTGACACCCACGGGCTCCCAATTTGCTGGAGGCCACAGCTCTCAGAGGTGGAATTTCCCCCTGGGACACCTCAATGGGGTGGGAAGCTCCCCAGAAGTGCTGGGTGCCCCCCCTGTGTCGTGCCAAGCCACTGGACCAGGGGAATTTGGGAATTTGGTGATGCTCCATGAGAATTCCTGGCTGCTCCTTCCATCCCCCGGTGCCTTGGGAATGCCACCTTCACTCTGAGATCAATCTCAGCTGTTTCAGTTACACTCAAAACTCTTGGGGTGGGGAAAAAAAGCCCTCTTGGGGTGGGGAAAAAAGCCCACAGCTTCCTTTCAGTGCAAGATTTGCACATGGGCTCATCGATTTTGGCAGTAAATAATAATCCCAGGGACAGAATCCTTGAGGCCTGGCTTGAATCCTTGAAATTATACAGCACAGAGCAATGCAACAATCAATATCCCTCACACATCCCACTGCTGGGAATACTCCCTCAGCATCATTGCCATCAAAGACTTCAAGGAAAAAAAAAAAAGATATTTCAAGCTTCATTGCCATCATTATTATTATTGTTATTATTGTCTGATGGCAAAGAGCCCAGAGCCCATAAATCAGTGATGTCACAGCAATTTCAGCAGCCTGGGGATCCTGGACTGAGCCTGCAGTGCCAGGACTGAATCCTGAGGGTGATAATTCACTTGTGGGGAGTTTTGGAAGGAATTTGAGATGGGACTTTTGAGTTGATTTTTGATGATGCAGTTTGTTTTTCTTATTTTCTGCACAGGTAGGAAGGGTGAGTTTGGCTCACACTGTTACAGAATGGTTCAGAAGGTTATAAGACTCTTAGTTACAAGACTTTTTAAGGAGTTATTAACTAATAAAACACTGCTAACAAGGATATTTATGTTTTTGACACAATCTTTAAATATTTCACCTTATGGACCTAGGTTAGAGTGCATAATTAGCTAATTATGTTATGATACACAAACTTACAGTACTGCTTTCTAATCTCCTCATTGACCTTTGTAACTACTTTATTTTTTTATATCTTAAACTTTTTTCATTGAGCCTTCAGGGTCAGGTTTTCAGCAGCCCCCTCAGTGGGGAATGCACCTCCCACCAGATCCTGATTTGTGTGGGGTTTAACTGGGAGAGCTCTGGGACAGCAAGGAAATCCCTTCCACAATTCAAAAAAAAACAACATTTAAATCCCCAGTGTCCTGCCCATACCCCTTCATACTCCAAAACCCATCCCACAGAACAACATTAATTCCATGTTTTGTGTCTGTTCTCCCTCACATCACTTCCCAAGTACAGATAGGATTCTGCAGACTTCATAATTGCTGTCTCAAATCAGGATTTTGAGGCCAAAATTAAACTGATTCCACAAGAAGCAGAATCATCAATTATTTACTTCCTTACTTTCTCTGCCAGTGTCTTATTTTCCCAGTTTTCTTTAGCAAAACACTCATTTTTTGTCTCGTTTTGAAGCAAGAATCAGTTTCACACCAAGCTTTTGCATATAAAAATATTTATTAAAACGGCCCAAGTATCCCGTGGGATGTGGCACAGATCCCACTCCAGGATCCCACTTCTTTCCTTTCTTTCTACCTCTCAGACTATTCCAAAAGGCAAAATCCATTTCCTGTGAATTTCCCACACCAATAGTTTGCTTACACTGCTGAAACCTGCCCAGATTTGTTAAAGCTACAGAAATCTCCCCTCTGCTTTAAACCCCCAAATCTCTGCCCCTCAGACACAGAAATATTCCCAATATCCCATCATCCCACAACCCTTCCTTTGCTCTGCTCTGCCTTCCTCCTCTCCAAACCAACTTCCCAAACTTCACATCACTTGCAGAAGGTTCTGCTTCTCCCAGAGGTCCCCAAACCAAAGGATTCCCCCCAAAATCCCCTCCTCAGGGCTGTGATCTGCTCGTCCGTGAGCCCGCCGCTCTCCTCGCGGATGATGAGCAGCTTGTCCTTCAGCTCGCTCGGTTTCACACGGAAACTTTTAAGAAAAATGTCTAGAGAAAAAGGATTTGGGGTTACCTGGAGGGAAATGCTCGAGGGAAGGAAAATCACCAAAGTATCTCGTAGCAAAGCTATACGTANAAAGAAAGAAAGAAAGAAAGAAAGAAAGAAAGAAAGAAAGAAAGAAAGAAAGAAAGAAAGAAAGAAAGAAAGAAAGAAAGAAAGAAAGAAAGAGGAAGAAAGGAAGAAAGAAAGAAAGAAAGACCAAAAAACAAACAAACAAAAAAACCCCCAACCAACCAGAATAAAAAGTATTTTGCAGCTGCTCTCGTAAGGCAAAAAACTCAGTCTTCATAATTTCTTTAAATTTACATAGCAGCCATCTTACCTGCTCCCTGCATGGCAGAAATTTCTTTTTTCAACAAGAATCCATTAGAGAACTTAGCTTTTATTTGTATTTTCTCCTACACTGGCCTTGAATTTAGTGTGGAGATCTCTCAGAACTCTCATTTTCCTCTGGCGTTCACAACTCCACTGAAAATCTCCAGAATTTTTAACCTTACTGGCATTTTGGAGCTTCATCTTTTTATTCATTAATTTAAATTTGCAGCACTTGCAGGAAAATTAATCAGAATTCTCAGGATCAAATTAACTTTTGATCTGAGTAATGTCCATGATAATAAGAATGTGCCAAAATTCTCACTGATGAGGATAAGATTAAGAAAGGGATGTAGAACATCTCAGTGAAAAACTCTCCAAGAGGAACAGGATGAAAAGGAGGAATTGTGCTATTTGCAAAGCAAAATAAAGACATTTTCTCACAGAAACTGCAATAGTTTAGCAGACAAAAGTGCTGTTACAAGATTCTTTTATCTGCAGCAGCACTTTCCCTCACTCTTCCTTTTAACCCTTCCAATTTAGTCAAGGGATGCAATAATTCTGAGTTATCTCAATTTACATTTCCCAATTAAAACTTTACACGCTCTCCAAAATACATTTTTTCTTATTCATATTCATCAAGATGAAATCATTAAAACTTCAGAATTGACTGCCCCAAATTCTTTTACACGTGTAACCACCTTAAAGCATCTCTAGGTTGTAGAAATTTTTTGGAAAGACATCTTTGTAACAGAAATCAGAGTGCTCTTTGAAGAACAATTACTGCTGCTCCTTGAATAGCTACCACTTCTCATCAAGGGAATTAAAAGCCCTTTAAAATACTTCATTAGGAAGATCATTGATGGGTGTTGAGCTGCTTCATTAGCTCTGAAAGGCTGTTCTAGGTCAGGCTTTTGGTAGAATCCCACCTGAAACAGGAGAGCAAAGGGCTGATCCAGAACAGGATCCTGTGCCCAGCCTGGGAAGGGAAAAGCCAAGAATTCCTGCCCTGTGTAGTCTTTGTAGTCTTGAAGTTTTATGAGTTTCTTGGGTGTAAACCTCCTGAGGTTTTATCCTCAGGAGAAAGTTCTTTTTCTCAGCACAGAACTGGATAAACACATCCCTGAGCTGTTTTTCAAGGACAGGGGGGGTGTTTGGCTGCCCTGGCTCCCACAGGGGGGATGTGGATCCTTCTCTCTCTCTCAGCCAACAATGTGGACAATTGTAATCAGTGAATTCCAACATTCTGGCATTCTTACACTCTTATACTCTTATATTCTTATATGAGCATGAAGAAGAAAGCATCTAAGTTTGGTACCTGGGCACATATAGCCCAAAATCCTTCTCATCAATGGAGTAATTTTCATAAATCAAATAAAGCCTTCTGATATTGGAGTCCAAGAGTCCTGATTCACCCTGGGGCGCAACAATAATTGCTGACCCCGATCTGTGACCAGACACCACCAACAGCAGCCCTGGAGCTGCCCCAAAGGCTCCCCACCCCACTCCACCTCCCCATCACGGGTTTCTTGGCCCCTCTGAGCTCAGCACTCCAGGTTCTGCCTCCCTGCCTGCTCCTGGGGACTTTGCAGCCCAAAAATTGGGAAAGCCTTTGAAGTCAGAGGCTTCACTTGATTTCACAGGCTGTGGATGACTTTGCACATCTGCCCCACGACAGCAGCGTCACAGCTCAGTGGCACAGCCAGGCTGGTGCAAAAAAAGCAGCTTGGGGGTTTATCTCTGCATCAAGGACCATTTTTGGAGCAGCTGAGCCCTGAGGTCTTGTTTTACAAAGAGAAACACTGAATTAAGAGATGATTTACACCCAGCCTCGATCCCTGCCTGTGGAATGGCAGAAAGCACAAATAGCAGTGCAGGGCTCAGCCCAGGCTCGCAGAGAGGAGCACACAGCCCCTGTTAATCCACTCACTGAAGTTATGTGCGACTTTTCTGTCCAGCAGGATGTGCTGATTCACGGGAGGCTCGCTGCCCAAAAGCACCGCTGTGTCCTGGATCTGGAACTGCTCACACAGCCTGCACACATCTATTTTCCTCCTGCACGGGTCACACGATCCCCAGACAGACTTTTGGATCTAAAAATACAGGAGGGACACAGGGTAAACAAAAAGCCAGAAGAACAGAGGCGCTTTGTTCCGTGCAAACACAGCGAGAGGCATCCAGGTGGTTTTGTGGCACAGCCGGATTCCTCTAACTGTGCATGTCACACAGGCTGCAATATTCAGGGGTTTTGCCTTTCATCCTCACCTTGTCACAAGGAACGACATCCCAGTGAAAGGCTTTGGTTCTCCTTGCTGCTGGAGAGGCTCTGCAGGGCTGTGGGAGGGCAGGTGGGGCTGGTGGCACCTCAGCCCTGCCCGTGGCTGGTGGCCCAGCGGCTGCTGGGGCTGCTTGTCCCTCTGCAGGGTCTGGGCAGGGCTGGCTCCTTGCAGAACTCCCACCCAGGTGAGGAGTGTCCTCTTTCTGCTCATCCAGAGGCACAAAACATTCCTCATAATCGGCTTCAGGGGAGCTGCATCCCTGCGATGCGGGCGGGGGCACAGCGCTGCCCGGGTGGCGGTGCCGCTCCAGCAGGGACAGCCACTCCCTCTGCAGCCTGCCCGCAGCCTCGGGCCGGCTCTTCTGCACAGCCAGGGGCACCCGCAGCCTGCAATGGAGAAACATCAGCCACAAACACCGGCAGAGTCAACAACCTCGTGCCCAGCACAGATCCCTGCTGGCAGTGTGAGGCTCAGCAGCTGCGCTGCCACAGGAGCCCGGTGCTGCTCTCTGGCCTTTGCAGGGTTAATTGCTCAGAGTCTGAGGCTGGAGAGCTGAGGTTTGGCCATGCACTGACTGTGCACTGACCTCACCATCCTCCTGTCCTCCTTGGGTGTGTCACTCCTGGCTGGGGCTCACATCTGTCCCAGCAGCTGCTGTGGGCAGGATTTCAATGGATCGGCTCAGTTCCACTTTGGATTCCTCCTGAAAACCCTCACCAAATGTCACAGCCATTTTATAAGTTTCTTAGATGGAAACTTGCTGGACATTTTTACTTCCATAGGAAAGCTGACTTCTCTGCAGATTTCTGTAAAAACAAACCCATGTCTGTGTGTGGACTCAAGGACAACAGATGCATTCCTTTGCTCTGTCTCCTGATATAGGAGATGGAGTTTTCTCTTTCTAGCCAATGATGTAGAGGTTGTAATCTCTCTGACTTTGTAAGCATTGAGGAGTCTTGCTCTGACCATGGTGAAGGAAACATGTAATTCTGAACGTGGGCACCTTTAGCCCTAAAACCTTCTGAATAATGGAGCCATTCTAATAAATCATATAAACCTTCTGACACTGGAGTCAAGGAGCCTCATTCAGCACCCAGTGCAAGAACCCAGAGAAACAAACAGCTTTCCAGGCACAGATCCTTTTAAAACAACAACCAAATCTCTGCAGAGCAATGGCAGGGCCACCCCACATCACTCTGGTGGCCTCATTTCTGCACTGCTGTCATTTCACTCTGGGCCGCTGAGAGCCTTTGCTGACCCTGTTTGCAGCACCCCAAACCCAAGATTCACGCCCAGCTGTACTCACAGGTATTGCTGATCCCTGGTGTGGAGGGAGAAGGTGCTGCAGCCACTGCTGAGCCGCACGCTGCCAGCTGCCAGGGGAATGGTGGCTGTGGCAGGGCCTGCAGGGCTCCTGCCCCCCTGCCCAAGGCTGTACAGAGCCAATTCTCCCTCCCGCAGCTCTGCCAGGCACCTGAAGGACAAGGGATGGAGGCACAGCTCGTTCCTTCCTGTTAAAGCACCCTAATAAATCCTGACATCCACAATTCCTCAATAAATCCCCACATTCTTACAGCATCCTCCATGGAACAGTCAAAGATATCAATTGTAGAGCACAAAAATCTTTGAGATGCTCATATTTGAGAGTTTCTCGTTTTCATCTGACACCTAAATAAAGTGTTGCATAAAACCTGAGTGGCCTGCCATGCCCAGTGAGAGCTAAAATTAATCCTGACCATCAATTAAAAATCAGCCAAGTCCTGTTAATTGTTTTAGCCACGCTGTCCCTCCCTCTCCATTTGTTTATTTGGGGCAGTGGATCCTTGGGACTCTGAGCTTTTAAAGGAATCCACATGAGCAGTGCACAAGGTGACAAGGCTCCAGAGTTTCTGTCTCTTCCAGGTTTCACTCCACCAAGCTATAAACAAATCACCAAATTTAGTCCCTCAGCATGCAGCCCAATGTCTCTCTCTCTTGGAAATCCCATTATTCCATGGGCACTCATCCTGGACCCCTCATTCCCAGGAGTCCCTTGGCAGGAAAGGGTCAAAGTATTCTGCTCTGGAGGGCCTCCAGCAGAAGTGACTGTGCCAAAAATTTGGGGAAAAGCTCTTTAAATCATAATTAATCCTGGAAGAAATTGCCTGAGCATGCAGAGCTTCCATTCCAGCAGAATCCTGTGCTTCAGCCTCTCCTCTGGAATTCTGCCCTGCTCTTTATAAAAGAGGTCCCAGCAGGAGGTTGGGCTTTACTGTGGGTTTTATTCTTATTTAATCTTTTGCCTTCTCATTTTTCTGGAGGGTTTCTGCCTTTCTTTATCATTCTGGCAGTTCTAGCAAAACTCTCTTTCCCTCCACTCTCTCTTCAAGGTGGGGCTGCTTGATTAAGGTGTTCTACGAAGAATTTAAATAATTTCAGCTGCTCCAGAACAAACTAAACATAAAATAGAAATTGCATCTCTTCCCATACAAAAAGTCAAAGTGATAAGAATTGTTTAATGGAGCTGGCAGTGCTATTGATCTCTCCTTTCTTCCTCATGGTTTAATCGGATCTCCAGATGCTTCCACCATCACTTACTTTGCCAAAAAAAAAAAAAAAAAGGAGGAAGAGAGAGGATTAATATCAAGAAGAAAACAACAAAGGCTTTGCTTCACAAGATAAATAGAAATCAATTTTTGTTTGTTAACAAACCTGTTCAGTGTTGCAAGGTAACAAATCCTGGGCACACTCGAGGATTGTGTTTACAACACATACAGTGGCAGCCTTTTAAAAGCAATTAAAATAATTTTCTGTGAACTGTGAAGCCTTTTGAGATAATTGCCCTGTGCAGACAATTACAATGTGAATTTCTTTTCATTAGCCAGACAGAAATTTTTTCCTCTCTCTTTCTCTCCTTTGGGGGTTTAAGAAATTCCCAGTGTTTTAGGAGCTGTCTCAGGGAAGGGTGGTTTGTTTGCAGAATGGGGAGCAAACCCTGGAAAACCACAGGATTACTGAGAATGGAGGGAAAAGTCAAGAGAGAAACAAAGTCCCAGCATCAAAATTGTTCTGAGCATCATCACCATCACTGATTTGTGCTGCCAATGCTCCCAGCAGGCTCCAGGTCACAATTTTGGTTTTTTGGGTACCACTACTGCACTGGCAGCTCACTGCAATGCTTCCATCTCATGCAGACTGGGCACCTACCTTTACACTTGAAAATAAAAGAACTAAATAATTAAGTTATTATCAGCACATTCGAATCTAAACACATCTATCAGAAATTTTAAGGAAATCCAGAGTTCATACTTCACCCATTCAGTGGAGGTCAAAGTGCTCTGCTGCAGATCCAGCAGCCCTTCGTGGATCACCTCACATTGTGCAGCTCTCCCAGGGCAGGGCTCCACTGGTCTCTTGCAAGAATTGCTCTGGATAACCCTGCTCAGCAGGTAGATTATCTAGGTAATAAGTGGCAGCAGAAAAAAAATATTTTCCACGTTAATTCCCTTGGATAAGACATCAATAGTTGGATTTTACAAGTACAAAGCCACAGTCAAATGGGTAAAATAAATCAACATAAAATAACCCAGGTATTTCTATGATGCAAAACTATTTAACTGCAATTTGGTTTTATGCCCACAGTTCTAAACCTGTCAGTCTAAGGAGAATATAATTTTACCCTGAAGGGGTTACTGTAAAACAGAGCTTTTATCATAGACAAAGCAGTCCAGGAGAAAGTTTCTGTTCAGCTCAGTTCAAGCCCAAGCAGCACTGGGTGTATTCAGCTGAAAATGTCAGACAATGCTCAAAGAGGAACCACTGGGTCTTTTCTCAGCATGAGGACAATCCTCATTCATCCTCAAAACCGAGCATTTTGAGAAATGTCTTCCACAAAGAACAAAAAGTGCTTGGAAAGCTCCAATTAGGACTCAGCTGTGCACATCACCAGTTTTGTTTGCTTGTTTCAACACTCCCAGAGCAGTTCCACCCATGCTGTGGCTGCAGAGCTGCCCCAGCTCACATCTCCTCTGGAATTGGCTCTGCAGCTCCTCTGAGCTGTGCCAAAATCCCGAGGCCAGACTCACAGTGCCTTTGTTCCTGTCCCAGCAGCCAGGGAATGAATCCCTGCCTCCTCCTCTGCCTGCACAGGGCACAGCAAGGAGGGGTTTGTCCTTCCAAACCAGCTGTGGGTCTGCTGCTGGATAAAACCAGCACTGAGAGATAAAAGAAACAATGGGAAAGAGTCCACTGATTGATGGATGGGGAANAAAGGAGGCTCTGTCCTCCAAAAATTGGAGAGACCCCAGCGGAATGGCCCATGGCCTCTCCCTTTATTGGAATAAAGCAAAAGGACTCCTCTGTCTCCTTTTTGGACATAAAGCTCTGGTGTTTGTGGGTGAATTTTCCTGACAAGAGCCATGTTTTTTACAAACTCGCCTTCCTCTTGTCCTCCAGGGACACAGCCTCCAGCTCGTAATCCTGCCGGCCGTGGAAGGCGATGCTGAAGCGCCTCCTCTCCGAGTCCTCGCAGCCCCTGACCTGGGAGAAGGGGAACTGCTTCTTAATGATCCCTTTCTCGATGTTGAACATGGTCCTGGTGTTGAAATCCAGCTGCAATAGAAAATTCTGCATCACTTGAGGCATTGTTATTGAAAGGCAAAGGCAGAATGCCAATATTGCCGTGTGAAGGTGTTCAGATAAAAGACCAGAATAAATACAATTTAAAAATTACATTCCATCATCAAGATACTGCCCAATGTTTGTTTTAGTCACAAAAAAACCCGGATATTCCTTGTAAGCCGTGTTTCCACACATCTCTTGATAAATATGCACCCATTTATCACTCTGAAATATTATTTGTTTTTAAATTCTCCTTGTCTCACAAAACCCAGTGCAGAAACTTCCCCTGCAGCACAAACTCATGGCAGAACCACTCGTTCAGTTCCTCACTCCTTCAATCTCTGAAATGTGGGGGGTTAGAGAAGCAGTTCTAAGTTAAAAGTTAAAAACTTGTCTGTGCAGACCACACCACCAAATACCCCCTGTGGCCTTCCCCTCTGGCCTGCAGGAAACCTCCAAAGCAGAACCTTTCTCGTTATTATCTCTGACTTTTGAAGGCTGCTGGTAATTAGAGAACTGAAATTAAGCTAATCCAGATTCCCAGACTGGTAACTTCCACATCTACTACACATCTCTCCATTTTTCTACTTTATGGCTAAACAAATAATCTTTTCATTCCAAAAAATGGTGGATAATGTTGGAAAAATTATATGTTGTACAGTATATTTTGTTAAGATGTAGTAAATAAAAACCACCCTGTAGCATTCATGATTTGGACTTTTTCATTATCAAATTTTGTCCAAACTACAAGAGGTTTTAGTGAAATCCAGGATAAAAAATGAAACCTTTGACTTCATGAAAGCAGGAAATCACCATCAGGTGTTGTTGACAGAAGTTAGCTTTAATATCATTTTATACACTGCTCCAAAAGTGAGAATTTTTAAAGTTACCTGCAAAATTCGTTTCTGCCACCGGTAGTGCTTGTATTTGTAGATAATGAAGTTAAATTGGGACCCAGTTAACAAATCCTGCGGATCCTGGAAAACAGAACAGGAATCAGGACCCATCCCACGCTGGGATAATGTCTGGCCCCCAAATCCAGCTGTTCTCAGGTGAGATCTCTCCCTGGGAACAGAAACAACCCTGCAGGAGAATCCCACATGGAGGCAGATGGAAGCATCCTCCTGACTTTGGTTCATCACTTAATGAGGATGGGCAGAGAGATTATTCACAGGGCAGGGACAGGACGAGGGGGAAGGGATTCACACTGACAGAGGGAGTTTGGATTAAATATGAGGATGGAATTCTTTACTATGAGGTGGTGAGGCCCTGGAAAAGAGAAGCCTGAAGGAGCTGCAGGAAAGATGGAGAGAGAGGATTTACAAAGGGGGCAGTGCCAGGACAAGGGGGAACGGCTTCACGCTGAAATTGAGGGGGTTTGGGTGGGATATTGGGAAGAAATTCCTCCCTGTGAGGGAGAAGAAGCCCTGGCACAGGTGCCCAGAGCAGCTGTGGCTGCCCCTGGATCCCTGGAAATGTTCCAGGCCAGGCTGGGCAGGGTGGAGCAGCCTGGGATGGTGGGAGGTGCAGGAGGTGCAACAAGATGGGCTTTAAGGTCCCTTCCAACCCAAAGCACTCTGATTCTGCAATTCCGTGATTCTGCCCCACATTTATTATCCCAGGACTTGTTGCCACCCTTGGAATAACAAGCCTTGTGTGGATTTGAACTCCTTAATGCAGGTGATGCCCTCGGTGCAGCATTTCCATGGAACAGCCATCACAGGCAGCTGTACCTGTCCTGGCTGGTTGGGAACTGGCCTGGTTGTGATTCCCAAACTGGGATTGTATCCTTGAGAGCAATCCAGACACGCTCATCTCAGCAGGGCTCTCCAGAGCACCTGAATATGTTACAAAATACATCAAAGGAGTGGCCTTACCTTTTCAGCATACACCTCCTTCTGTGCCAAATGCAGAGCCCCTTCAACGCTCACTTCTTTGTTTTTCACCATGTTCATAATTTTGAGGATTTTTTCCTGGCTTAACTAGAAAAAAAAATAAAAAGTCAATCAGATGTTTTCAGAGATGGTTTTTCATCTGGCCGTGGAGGATACAGAGTGCTTGTGACACAGCCATGGCAGCTGCCATAAAATTACAATTTCACTCATATTTTATGTTCTACTGACAACCTGCCCAGAAAATATAATCTCCCTTTGAAACACGGTGAAAGTCCACAAGATATCAAATATACAGGGGCTTTTACAACTTTAGAAGACGTGGTGGCAATATCTGGAGATAGAACTGCCAGAGGGAAACCTTTTTGAGTTAGAAACCCTGGCAAGAAGTGAAAATATCAATTTTGCATGGGAGTCTGTCTCATCCTGAGTGTAAAGCCCTGCATACAGGACAACATGAAAGAAAAATCAGGAGAATTTGAAATGTTCAGGGTGAAGAGGGGGCAAACTGCTGTTGGTACAGGGAGGTGCAGCTGCCACGGGGGCTTAGTGAAGCACATGAAAAGCCAGCGTTGCACTTCTCCTTTTTCTCTCACCAAAACATCAGCTTGAGCTGCCAATAAACTCACACACGAATTCCTGTCAGTCCTGAGTGCAGCAGTGATGGAAAACAGGAACCAGGCAAAGGGAAAAGGCGAGGGGAGCAGCAGGGACACGGAGCTGTCCCAGCGCTGGGCAAGGCACGGCCTGGGCTTTGCAGAGTGATGCCTTGGGAAGGCTGAGCTGGAGCAGAGGCTGGGCAGAGTCACAGAATAAAGCAGGGATTTATTCAAAGCATTTCCTCCATGGATCCACCTTGGGCAGCACAAGAGCCCAGCCAGGGCTGCACCCAAGAGGAACCAAAATGGGCACAAAATGGACACCGGGCACGGCTCTGGCACTTTGATCAGTTCTGCTCCATTTGCATCTTGGAGTTCATTGTCCAATTCCAGCTTTAGCCCATCCAGTCCCATCCTTCTGGTTTTCCTCTGAGATTTGGATCATTTGTCCTTGGTCCCCAGCTAGAGAAGGAATTGTTTTGTCTCCCTGCTCTGTGCACAGAGCTCACCATCCCATAATATGAATCCCAGACCCTCATACTGAAGCAGCACAGAATCTGAAAAATATAAAAGCTCAACCCTGAGGCACCATCAGAGGAATAAACAACCTTCCTTTGAGACAGACCACAGGGTCCCCATGTGTGACAGCCATTCCCCAACAGAGCAGCAGAAATGGGAGTTTGGAAGGAGCCGGGAGGTTTCACCAGCAGAGCTCAGGAACTTGGGATTTTTTAAATCCAGACTCCAAGATCCAAGTGGTTCTTTGTGCCCTGAGAACGACTTCACCACCAGGAGAGGTTCCAATGATTTCCAATCGTTCTTTTCAAACTCTCCAGGTGGACACACAGGTGCAGAGCCCAGCACAGGATGTGCAGGAGCAAGGGAAGGGACAGGAGGGTTGGGAAGGGGCCATGAGGGTTGGGAAAGGGCAGGAGGGTTGGGAAAGGGCCAGGGGTGTTGGGAAAGGGCCAGGGGGGTTGGGGAAGAGGCAGGAGGGTTAGAAAGGGGACATGAGGGTTGGGAAGGGGCCATGAGGGTTGGGAAGGGACCTCCCCTGCAGCCAGAGCTGTTGGGGACTGCTCTGTTTTTCCCACACCCAGCACTCTCCCTACAGAGAGCAGCTCCTCTGCTCTGCACCCCAGCACTGCAGCCCGAGACCCTCTTGGAGCCACGCAGGATCCCTGAGGCTGGAAAAACCTTCCAGACCATCCTGTCCAACCCACGATTGACCCCCACCATGGCCAGTCCTTCCCTGGCCACCTCCACCCAGCCAAGCCCCACAGGCACAGGCACAGCTGATGTGCCCCATAAAATCCCCCAGCCTCAGAGCTCCAGCAAACCCACAGCCCCCCTTTTCCCAAACCACACCAACACCTTATTTTACCAAATTTCTGCCAGCTCACCCAGCCCCTGGGGGACACACACACCCTCTGCACGTTTTTACAGCCTCCAAACGAAACCAGGAGCAAGAGCAATATTTTGTTTTTAAAGGGCTGGAATTTTCAATGCTAATATAAAGGTAAGTTATGGCCCAGCTCCCAGCTGCACACAGAAGTGGGAGCAGGGAGGAAGGAGGGAAAGCTGCCTGATAATTCATTCACAGAATGTTCCTACAACGACCTCCTGCTCGCTGCTGGAATTTTAAATGGCCACATATTCACACCTCTCATGCACTGGGTAGGATTAGATCTTAACAAGACAATTCCCCACCCAGCAGGCTCTGTGTGAGTAAACAGGAATATGGATGTATTTGAGCTGAAAAATACAGTTACCTTAAGGCAAAGCTCTGCCAGCTCCAGAGTGCAAGAGCCTGTTTATTCAGGAGAGCAGCTCCTGAGATGAATTCAGGAAGTATTTTTTCCTGTTAGGCCTTTTGGAGAAAGGTTTGAAGAATTTTTGCAGCACGATGAAAATTTTCATCTCAATTTTTTCAAATTTAATATTTTAAGATATTGTCTTTTTTTAAAAAATGCAGAAAGGAAGACATTCAACTCAATATTCAACTCCTCCTTACTGTCACCAAAGTCTCTTCTAGACTCAAATGAATTTCTGCCCAAGACATGAAAGCAGTAAGGAACATTTCTTAATTAGCTTAATAATGGATGAGGGAAGAAATGTTTACAAAAGAGACACAAATCATTCTATGTATTTGATTCCAGGAAGGCTTGTTAGGAAGTCAGACCCCTGACAGGGAGTCCCTCCCCAAGGAGCACACAAAAGGCACTGCTTGGGGCAGGTTGTTTTTAACAGCACCTTCTTGTTTTACACCTCTCTGAACTCTCTGCACGTCTGGAAGCAGGAGGAGAACATTTCCAAAGCCAAGAGAGGCAAAAAAGGCATTTTTCAGCTCATGAGAACTGTCAGAATTATTTGTCAGAAGTCTGCCTGGCTCACTTAGGTTGTTGACAATCACATTTCATGGTGTTTTTACTTGCAAACAAGACTTCTGTATCAGACCCCGACCTTTTTCATTTTGTGTCTCTGAGGCTTTTCTCTCAGCATGACACGATTTTTGTAATGTGCTTGTTTTGGCTGTATTTTTCTTAGAAAGAAACAAAATTTGTCATATTATCCACCAAAATGCCACTAAGCCACTTTGTGTTATATTGCCTAATAAAATGTGACTGGAGCAACCAAACTGAATGTTTTATACAAGCTTGAATAACAAAACTTAGGGGAAAAAAATTGAATTCTTCTATTACAAAGCAGGCACATTAAGGAAATACAGGAGATTGTGTTAATAATGCACTCACCTACCTGCCAGGTTAAAGCAGCTTGTTTAAAACAGATTAAATTTTCATCACCCTCCCCAGATTCAGTAGAGCCACACAAGTGATTTGAAAGAACTCACAATTGAAGGAAGAGCGTGGGGCTCCAGATATTCTCCAGGAGGAGAGGTGAGGTTTTTATATTTTTGGTATAAAATGTGTTTAGTGAGGAGAGAGGAGATCCCTGCCCTGTTCTGGGGCAGCTGCCAACGCTGCCCTGCAATGACCCCTCCCAGGCCTTCCTGCCTCTGCCCATTTTCCCAAAAGGACCCAGCAGGGTTTGCCTGGAGTGCAGGGACTGCAGAAATGTCACTGGGACAGCCCCAGGTGTGCCAAGGGCCAGTGGAGGAAAAGGGGTTAAAGCCACTCCAGGAGCCACTGAAGGAAAAGGGGTTAAAGCCACCCTAGGAGCCAGTGGAGGAAAAGGGGTTAAAGCCACATGGTGCCAGCTCTGGAGCAGGGCAGAGGGGACACACAGGACATGTCCTGCTTTATCCTGGCTTTGTCCTTGGCCCTGCTCAGGGATAAAACACCACCAGTGCTCCTCTGGCTGCTCTCTGTGGCTCCCACCCTGCCATGAACGCTGGGTCACCCCCAGAGGGTCACAGGGTGGCTCTGGCTCCTGGGCAGCCACCTGAGCTCCTCCAGGGGACAATCCAGCCCTGCAGAGCTGTGATGCCACCTGGGAACCCCTTTCCTGCACTGCCTGCACAGGAATTCGAGCTAATCCTGGCTTTTGCTCAGCTTGTTCTTATTCCTCTCATTGCACCCTACCTGAATCCTGCAATACAGCAGCAATCTAAGGCAAAAATGCTCCTGGAATGTGCATCCCTGGAGCCCCAGAGCAGGAAATGTGGCTGCACAGCCCCACAGAGCTGTCACAAACACTGGTGGGACTGGGCCACCCAAATCCAGCTGTTCTCAGGTGAAATCTTTCCCTGGGAACAGAAACAACCCTGCAGCCCTGCAGGAGAATCCCACATGGAGGCAGATGGAAGCATCCTCCTGACTTTGGTTCATCACTTAATGAGGATGGGCACAGAGATTATTCACAGGGCAGGGACAGGACGAGGGGGAAGGGATTCGCACTGACAGAGGGAGTTTGGATTAAATATGAGGATGAAATTCTTTACTATGAGGTGGTGAGGCCCTGGAAAAGAGAAGCCTGAAGGAGCTGCAGGAAAGATGGAGAGAGAGGATTTACAAAGGGGGCAGTGCCAGGACAAGGGGGAACGGCTTCACGCTGAAATTGAGGGGGTTTGGGTGGGATATTGGGAAGAAATTCCTCCCTGTGAGGGAGAAGAAGCCCTGGCACAGGTGCCCAGGCTCACCTGGGAGGAGATCACAGCTCACCCACCCCCAGCTCTATCATTTCCTGAGGCAACAAAGCCCAGTCATGCAGAAATCCTGCTCCCTGCCCCGAAGAGAAGAGCTTTTGGTTCACTTCTAGTCAAGCTTTTCACTTTTAAGCATTCCTTACACTTGTCCTGATTAAACATTAAACACGGAGCAAGAGCCAGCAGCTGCTGGGTGTGCAGGATCCGGGGAAGGTGGGGATGGAAGGGCTGGTTCCAAATGCTCTGCCCCCACAGCAGCATCTCCTGGCACTTCTGTGCTCCAAGGAAAAGGGGCTCAGCCCGGGAGGAAAGGATCAGGTCAGGGCTAATTGCTGCTTTACAGGGAATTCATTAATTTTGGGGCAGAAATCCGACTGAACTTCACCCTGGATGTGTCATGGAAGTGATTTCCAGGATAACAGACACGATCTGGATTGGCTCAAAGCTCCAGCTTGGTGTTATCAACTTCCCTCTCCTAATTTATTCCCTTTCACCAGGTTTGAACTCGGCCCAAAACGTGCTGAGTGCTCCCAAACATTTCCAGGGGAGTGATTTTCTCCTAGGGCTGGGGTATCTGAAAGGCCTTTTTGAATTTACATGAAATCTCAGACCAGGTGACTGATGTGGTATTTTTATGTGGCAATAGCATCTTTTGTAGCCTGGAGATGGACTAATATTATTTGTCAAACAGAGCTGCTATTCATCAAGTAAATTATCCATCTGTAATAATGTTTTGCATTATTTTTGCAGATCCATATCTGGCTGAATAGTATCTGTCAACATTTATTCAAAGAAGAAGGAATTCATCAAACAGAAAAGCTTGATTTCCTTGAAAACACTGGAAATTCTGCCCCTTCCAGAAGGAGCTGGAGGAACCCAAGGATATTTTATTGTCATTTATTACTTACTGGTATAAAGGCATGGAATGATTGATTGTAACAACATAAAAATCTCCAAGAACAGTTCTCAAAAATATGAATATATAAACTGGTGCCCAGTGACGTGTCTATAGCACAGTTACAATACCAACAATTTTAACTATTTTCAATATTGAAAATATCACCATATTGAGGAATCTCAAAGCCTTAACATTTCTTAAAATGTCCTCTGAAAAAAAATTGACACTTCACAGGTCTCACACGAGGCAAACACTTCAGATTTTCCCTCAATCACCAACATGGACCCTCCTGCTCCATCAGCTCCGAGAACTCGTCAGGAAATGACACTTGGAAAGTAAATTCAGTGTGAAAATTCAGGATTAATCGAGTGGTGCTGCTTGCACAGGAGACTGACTTCGTTTTGTGCTATTCACTGCTCCATCAGTGATCTGCTGAAGGACTGGAGATTATGTTTATTAAATCTGCAGATTTTGATGGGCAGCTGGAACGAGCTGCACGGGGGATTCAAATTCCAAACAACCTTGACAAATGAGAGCAGCAATAATCTATAATTCAGCAAGCAGAGGGGAAAAAAAAAACCTGGATGTTCAGCAGGAAGTGCCAGCTTCACAAGCACGGGCTGAAGAACATATTTTTTTGCAGAAAAAGCCCAGAAGTTTGAGCAGCTTGCAAAGTGACAGCAGCTCCCAGCATGGTGCTGCTGCAATAAAAGGGAATTTCCCTCGGGGAGATTCCAGACAGCAGCAAAACGCTGAAATTGGAGTGCTCAGCACTGACAGGATTCTGCTGGAATGGAGGGGGAAGATTTCCATGCCTCCAGAAAAGAGCTGGATGAGTCCAGCTCAGGATAATGAGAGTGATCAGAGCTTTGGAGAAATGGGATTTCTAAGGGAAGGGTTTCAGGGATTTCAGGGATTCCAGAGCCTGGGGCAGGTTCATCAGCAGCTGCTGCCAAAAGGGAAGGAGCAGGAGGCTCCCTCTGTGGTGGGGTAAGGAGAAATGCCAGAGAAATTACAGCTAAAGAGGCTCTGCTGAGATGTCTGGGAAATACAAGGATAACACTGAACCATCCAGGGAAAATTGTGGAGTCTCCCACCTCTAAACATCCTTAAGAAGAATTAAACAAACGCTTTGGGCCATATCTAACCTCGTTTTGCTCTTTAATTCAGTGCAAGCCTGCAAAGAACTGCAGGTTCCACTGCTTTTCCAGGGGAAAGGGGCAGGCAGAGATTTAAAATGTTGGAAAACTCCATCCAGCCTGTGAGCTTTTACTTCCAAGGCAGAGATATTTCCTGGAAATCTCTTTGAGGCACCATGTGCTGCTTTATCAGAACCAGCCTCAGCATCACCACAGTCTACGGCCTGAATATTTTAAATTAGATTTGATTTCAAAACAATCCTTCAGTGTGAACTTACCCAGCAACTCCTTGGTGAGGTGAAATATAGTTTAAATGCTCTGCTACAGAATGGACTGAAATAGAATAAAAAGGTGGCTCATACAGGAGCATTTCAGTCTGCTACTAAAATAATAATGTTCTGTGCCTTTAGTGATGGTAATTAAAATAATCCACAGGGATAAGTATCAAGGATTATCATATTTGCTTATTAATGTGAGAGTCAATTTTGTGAAAAAACAAAGATTGCTGAGCTACTTAACAGCCACATCTAATTTTTTTGGAGAAAAACGTGCATCCTTTGCTCACAGGCTCACAATCTCACCTTTGCCCTTGTGTCTTGTAAAAGAAAGATTGATTCCAAGCAAGAGCTGGGCTGCTAAAATTATTAAATGCTGAACAAGTGATTTCATTCTGCTGGAGTTTTATGAAATCACATTAACACCTGCTAAGCAAAAGGTTTTAAGTGTGACAGAGAGAAAGCAGCACTGATTTAATGCACGTTTAACTGAGGATCCAGGGTCTCCACGAATTTCATGTTAATTAGCTGGAACATTTAATGAACAAACCCTTCATTATGTTCTAATCAAAACATGGACTAAGAGCTTGCAATAAAAAAAACCAAAAAAACCCAACGAGCATCCATCTGCTGCTGTATCAGTTCTGACCTGACTTTTCCTTTCCCTGGGATTCTGGGGAAATCCAGAATATAAATATATATTTATATAAATATAAATCATCCTAGCAAAATACTGAGGGAAATTTCTCCTTGTCCATCTCCTCCAGAACTCTGGCAGATTTAGCAGGATGTGATCTTGGTCTGTATAAATGGGTTTGTTCTGTTCTGAACAAATAAAATACACCACGTTTTCCAAAGGGGCAGATTCCTCAGGATCAGCTACCTGGACATCTATTTAAGCTGGGTCTTAAAGTCAGAAAATAATTTCTGATTTAAAAAAAAAAAAAAGTTTGGGAATATTCATTGTGCTCCCAGTTTCAGGAATTTGGGCAATATTGAGAATGGAACAGGACACATGGAGATCCAAATGGCTCAGGAGCAGGAAATTCAAGTGAGGGGCTTCAGCTTTGTCTGGGTGATGAGGAGGACTCAGCTCAGTTTGGGCTTCACCCCTGTCCCTCAGGCCACCAGGGCTGCTGCCAAGGCTGGGTGCACGTTCATGAATGCACATTTCAGAAAATATGGAATCATTTGGCCTCATTTAAATAGAATTGATCCCTTGGTAAGTATACAGTGAAAATCCACTTTAAGCTACCCTAGAAAAGACCAGGGAAATAAAAAAAAAATATAGGGGAAAAAAATCAATCACCTAAGAGAGGTGGCCTTTAAGGAAAAGTCTAATGAAAATTGTAGGGGAAATCCATGGGGATAAAGTACTTTAAAGCAGTTGATGAAAGTAAAGCAGGGTGGGAAAGCAAAAGGCTCTGACCTTGCTCCATGATCTTATCAGCTCTCAGATGAAAAGCCTCAGGAAGACATGAAGTCAGCTTTTGAAAGGAGCTCAGGAGAAGTTTAAAACTCGTTTTTCTCAGGCACAGTTTGGCTTTGTGGGGTTTTGGTGCTCCTACAAGCTGAGCTCTGTGCATGAGCTTTCCTGCAGCCCTGGGGGGTGAAAGTCAGTGAAAAGTGGCACCACCTGGCCCTGGTTTCCTGTTTGCTGGTTCCCCTTCGTGTACAGCCCTCTCTGGTAGCAAACATTTGGTTGTTTCCATGTCTGTGCTGCCCCTGACCTCGCCAGCAGCCCAGGAGGGAAGAGCAGAGATCCGTGAGGCTGTGCCAAGCCAGAAACACCGAGCCAGGGGCAGCAGGGAAAGGGAAAACCCTCCCAGGGCTGGGCTCGTGCCTTCCCAAACCCTCTGCACCAGCAGCTGCTCCAAAGAGACCTCAGCACCTCAGCTCTCAACATCTCAGCATCTCAGCATCTCAGCACCTCAGCATCTCAGCACCTCAGCTCTCAACATCTCAGCATCTCAGCATCTCAGCACCTCAGCACCTCAGCATCTCAGCATCTCAGCATCTCAGCATCTCAGCTCTCAACATCTCAGCACCTCAGCATCTCAGCACCTCAGCTCTCAACATCTCAGCATCTCAGCACCTCAGCATCTCAGCACCTCAGCATCTCAGCACCTCAGCATCTCAGCACCTCAGCATCTCAGCACCTCAGCACCTCAGCACCTCAGCATCTCAGCACCTCAGCACCTCAGCATCTCAGCACCTCAATACCTCAGCATCTCAGCACCTCAGCACCTCAGCTCTCAACATCTCAGCATCTCAGCACCTCAGCACCTCAGCATCCCCCTCCAGCAGTGCCAGATGGGAGCTGCAATTTATTGCACTTCAGGTGGAGCATGGATGTGTGGCCATCTCGAAATTCAGTGTTTGGATCAGCTGTCCCTGCCCTGCTCCAAACCCTCCCCAGGCCAAAGGGGCTGCTGAGTGCAGGTACCCACAGGCAGCCCCTGCCCTTTTTCCCCTGTGACAAACCAAAAAGCCATAAATTGGTTTTCCTCCTCGTTTATGTGGTTGCTCTGGGGTTTTCCAGAGCAAATCTCTCACGCTTAAGGAACAAGGGGAGCTGAGCAAGCAGGGCTGGATCCTCCCCAGCCCTCACCCTTTGCCAGCCAGGAGAACTCAGACTCTGCACACAGCACAATCCTTCCTTTCCCTAATTGCTCTTTTCCCTGATTGCTCTTTCCTCTGATTGCTCTTTCCCCTCTGCCCATCCCATCAGCTGTCCCAGTCAGAGAGGAGCTTCCCACTGCTCAATCCTCCAGGTACCAGATTCCCAAACATGCAAAATTGAAACAAGCAGAATGCTCCAGGTGTGTGTGTGTGGCAGGCACTCAGACAAATGCACAGCGCTGCAAGCTGATGGATATTCCATCCTGGCATATCAATCACCTCAGATTCCACTAGGACTATCAAAAGACTGCTTTTGCCTTTAATATAAAGCACTTCTTCTCCCCTCCAATTACCTTATGGAAATTTTTAGCACAGATAATATAAAGTGTTAATAAATCCTC
Organism: Dicaeum eximium; assembly: GCA_013396995.1. NCBI lineage: Eukaryota > Metazoa > Chordata > Aves > Passeriformes > Dicaeidae > Dicaeum > Dicaeum eximium. The sequence continues at coordinate 1,244,627 of VWZP01009913.1, read as the reverse complement.
TCCAGCGTGGCAAGAGAAAGACTGATTTTCTCTCCTTGTATCAGGAAAACTTTGCACGTTTCAACTTTCTCAAGAATAAAGCACAGAAAAATATTGTCTCCCACACCCCTTCTGCAAGCACTCTCTGATATATTGGACCAGGCTGAGCTCATATCACATAATAGCCCATTACATCAAAACCTACTGCAAATTCCTCACCCATAAAGCACAGAGTCATGCCCACTTTCTGACAAACCATCTCCAGCTACCCACGACAAGCAGCACTTCCACACCAGCCGTAATTTCTGCCTTTACCTGTGAAAAGGTGTCTGCTGTTCTTGTGTTATCCATGTCTGGGGAAATCCTATTTGTTTCATCAGTGTCCTACAGGGTGGCAAAGAGCAGTTTATTCATGAATCACACCTGCTCCTCCTCAGCATGCTGCTCCTTCTCTCTCTCTGCCTCTCTCTCTTGTGAAATCTTGCAGCCAATGGCTTTTATTAAGTGTTACTTCCTTTTATGCTGAGAACTGAAAGAAACAATAATGATGCTTTGCTTCCTTATGGCAGCTCTGTGGACAGACCCAAAAAATGTAGAAGTTGTTTGTTTGCTTTTCCTGAACTGATATTTATGTTCCAGTGCCTTCCTGAAATCACCGAGCCCTGAATACTGCAATTATGATTTATTATGATTTATTATGATTTATTACATTGCATCTGTCTGAACACCCAACATATGTTATTTCCCAAATAAATTCCACTCTAAATGTAAGGAAGTTTTGCCTGAGGAGCTACAAACACAGTGCTCAATGTTCCCAGCAGTTTTTTTATGCTCAGCAGCAATTTTAACACATCTCCAAACTCCACCATGAATAACTGTGTATTGGACTAAGGCACCTGCAGCTTAATGCACAAGATTCCTCTAAAGATAAACAGCATTTTAAACTTTCTCTTTGCTGTCTGTACCAGAGGAGAGAATTGTGATTAGGAGAGGGAAATACCAGCAAAGCATTCCTGAAATCCCAGCCCTGACAAAAATCGTTCAGCACTGCAGGGAAAAAAACACCCCTTGTTTTCCCCACCTTTCTGTGGTGAGTCCTGCACCATCCCAAACCCACGTCAGAACCCACCTGGAGACTGAAAGTTCTGAAGGGACACACCTGGAAGGTGAACTCTGCATATTTTGAAATTTCTTCTCCTCCAAGCAGAGGCACAGGAGAAAACCAAAAGCTCTGAAACGTCAATGCAAAGCAGAGCTTTGAAGAAGCAACAGGAATTGAGAACATTTGGGGTTGATGACGGGGCTCCTTGCTCTTTAATAGAAACAGGCAGGAAGTTGAGGAGGTCAGGGCAGAGCAGGTGGATCTCTGAGCCCACAGGTACAAACCCACCCACCAGTGCCAGAGCTCTGGAGCGAGAAGTGGGAGAGGGAGGATTAGGAATGAGCTGTCCCAGATCACTCCAGGCACTGGAAATTAAATGGAAGGTCAATATATGCTGATACAAACAGGGTTTAATCATTTGAACTGAGAAAAAGTAAGTCTTTGATGGAGTGTTAGCTTAACACAGCCAGTAATGTAACAGGGCCTAACAAAATCCAGGTCTTCTAAAGAAATATTTAATAAAAGATTGTCTTTCAATGCCCCAGCTCTGACTGCTCTGTGTCCAGCGTGACAGATGGAAATTTTTCACTAAACCAGAAAAAGGATTCATGGGAAACACGTTTCTTTGACAGCTATCTGAAGCCATTTGGTTAAAATAAAATAGCAATTCACCCAGAATCCCATTTCTAGTACTGGCCTCTTCCCCCTTAGAATCCTCAGCCCTTGAGGAACTCTGATTTTCTTTTGAAATTAAAGAATCCCGAGGAACTTCTCTTTCTAACATGATTCTAGCAGCACAGAACATTTCAGAATGGGGAAATGACAGGTTTCTCTCACAAAGGCTCATAAAGTGAGAGGGATTTTTCCCCTCTGCTGCCTGGAGAGCAGCCCAGGCTGCAAGGCCACAAAGGCTGGGAGAAAGCATTTAATCAGAATGGAGCTCAATTGCCACTCCTGGAGCAAACATTTTCAATTAATCTGAAGCTGTTAATTACACCTTCCTTTAATAAAGGCTCTGGTGTAATTTCCCTTTCTTGGCTCTCAGTGAATTGATTCCAGCATGTGCCAGAGTCACGAGCTGCAGCAAGCACAAGGGAAAATCCCCAGGGTGGAACAAACCACCCTCCAGAGGGGATGAAATTATGGGTGAAAGGGCTTGGAATCAGCGTGGAAGAACAGGAACTCTTTGTGCATTGTCTGAGCAGAGCACCAGGTGAATCTTTTGGACCAGCAGTGCAACTTTTGCTGTAGAAAAACATCAACTCTGTTCAGCCTGGCCTGGGACACTTCCTGCAGCTCCTCTGGCACCCTGTGCCACCCTCACCACCCTCACAGGGAGGAATTTTTCCCTAATATCCCATCCAGCCCTGTCTTCTGGAAGTTTGAAACCATTCCCTGTGTCCTGTCCCTCCATCCCTTGGAAATCCTCTTTCCCTCCTTCCTTCCTGCAGGGCCACCCTGAGCTCACCCCAAAGCTTCTCCAGGCTGAACAATCCCCATTCTCTCCTTAAACCTTACGGGTTTTTTAGGCTGAAATGACTGGATTCTCTCAGATTTACCCACAGGGATTCTGAACACCTTTTCCCAAACTTCCTTCCAGCCACGAGGTGTGAGCATCCATCCCAACCTCCTGCTCTCTGTTCTCTCACAGCCCTGCTCTCAAATTCCCTGCCTGCTCTCTGAAATTCTAAACCCCAAAGGGTTTTCCAGTATCAGATAACCACATGTGGATTCATTATTTTGTGCATTTTGTGGAAATTAAAAAAAAAAAAACAAACAACCTAAACCTATGCCCAGTAGGTTTTCAGTCAACCTAAATATGTGTTTAATAGGCAAAAGTCTCTTTTTCATTTCATTAAAGAATTTTCCCAAACCTTTACCTACCTAAGAAAAGAACATCATGAAATAAGTTATTTCAGGTTAAAAAAATGAGAGCTGGATGAAATTATTCTTTAAATAAACACATAAATACAGCATGAGCTTCATAAACACATTTTTGCCTCTCATTCAAGCATGAATGTTCCAGCAGGGCCGGAATGCTCTCACAAAATATTTCAGAGTTAAAAAACAAAGCCTTTCCCAGAAAATTCACTTCACCTGAAAATCACTGCCTAAACCTGTTTTATAAAAGGGCTCTTTCTTTCTTTTTTTTCTTTTTTTTTTTTTTTTTCCTGTGGAAAGGGAGCTGAAACAGAGAGGAGGTCAGAGCTCCTCGTGACTTTCTGGGGGTTTTACCTCAGCATTCCTCTTCATTTCACACGATGCAGATTCCAACAAGATCTGAACAAAATCCAACCAGACATGTTAGAAAAAACCCTGTTCCAGGAGGTTTTGCTTTTTCTGTTTCCTCAGTGCTGATCTAGCCGGGAAATTGATGCAAATTGGCCTAATTTTGATTCTGGTTTTAAGCAAGGAAAATATTGATGCACAACAGTTTGTGCTGCACTGAACTGGAAGATGCATTAAATGCAAAGTGGGGGAAAGAGGGGGGAAGTATGAGAACAGAAGATGAGTAATTTAAAATTAAAACTTCTGTGAAACTAAATTCAGGTCGAGGGTGACATCTAGTGATGCTCAGCACAAATTCTGCCCATTTTTGCAGCACCCTCACTCATGAAGAAAATTTAAACTTTTACCATGTTTCACCAGATACGCCATAAAATAAATATTTTCCCATCAAATGTGAGTTTAAACTTTTTTCAGTTAATAGGAGTTAATTTTTTTATGAATTCATTATTCTGAATGCATAATGGGAGAATCCATAAAAAGAAAAAAAAATAAAAGTAGGAACTTGGAGGGAGAGAAAATACACCTGCTTATGACAATGAAGAAGTTGTACACGAGGTCTGATTGATGGAAGTGTCATTTTTTGGCTTTTTTTCTTATTCCTCACTTTTTTGTACAACACATCTGCAAAGCACAGTGGCAGCTCGATACACAAATAAAGCAAATCAGTAATTAGCAACGGAGTTATTAGTAATTCCCTTGATTGAGGATGCACAAACTACTCAGCTGCTGGAGTTTGAACAACAAAAATGTTTCCAGCAGCTCTCTGCCTTTGTCAGTGTTCGTGGTCAGCAGCAAGGAAAGGGGCAGCCCACGTTGCCAAAAATAGCAAATTTTCATCCACCTGAGTGATTTCCTTTGAGCTCTGTGTGTGCAGCAAACAGCAATAAAGGAAATTATGGACTCACAGAATCCCCTGGGCTGGAAAAGAAATTTAAAGCTCATCCCATCCCCTGCCATGGGACACCTTCCACTATCCCAGGTTGCTCCGAGCCCTGTCCAACCTGGCCTTGAACAATTCCAGGAAAAGACAAAGCGCCAATTCACAATTTAAGTGATTTTTCAGCTTAAAACTCATTTCGTGCAGAAATCTCATCCTCTGAATCTCCCTGGTGATCTCACCTCGTTAATTCCCCAAAGTCAAGGAGTTAAGCTCACATTATTCCAATGCCCAGAGGAAGTGACAGCTCCTCTGCTCCTCTGTGACACAAGGTGGCACCAGAAACTGCCTCAATTTCAGCCTCAAAAAAAAAAAAAAAGGATCATAAAGCAAAACCTTTGAAGAGTTTGTGGGTTTTAATGAGAGGAGTCAGAAAACCACAGACTCTCCAGGGCTGCCCAGGGAAGGGCTACTGGGAATGCAAGGGCTGGAAGGTCTGAAACAGTGAGGAGTTGGCTGTGGAATCAAAGGTGGAGCTAAAGCAATCCTGAGGGAAGCTGGATCATCTTCTGAAAGCTGGGAAACAGCAGCACCCTTTAATAAGGAGCAGGATCAGGGTCCTCCCTCATCCAGGATGGTCTTTTCCTCCTGGAAAGACCAAGGGATGCCCCTGCTCCTGCAACCTGCCTTTGAAACTTCAATCCTTTCATCATTAAAAGCAGATAATATTCTGGTTTTGGCAAACCAAACATTAAAATATTTTTGTAAATTACAAAATACTGAAAAAGATGACAGGAGATTGCAGCTGCCTCCTCACCTCCTCCTTATCTGTCTGGTCTTGGCAGCACCGACTGGGACAGCTCTGGTCCCATCCCTGACTCTGTTTTCAGTCTGGGGCAGCAGGAAGAGAATAAAGCAAAGGCTCCCCACACAGCCACAGAGTCCCAGAGGTGACTGGAGCTCCTCACCCATCTGTGTCCCTGCACAGGGAATTCCACTGCAGTCAGGAGTGTTGCAAACAACATCCAAGCACTCCCCAAAACCCTCACTCCCAAAAACCCTCACCCTTTTTACAGCCCGTGGTGGAATTTAAAGCCCAAGCCAGGCACTGAACCCCCCAAACTTCAGCAAGCAGGAGTGCAGGGCCATCTTCTCTGAAGCTGTGGCACACAGAACACCAGCCAGCTTTCCTCAATAATAACTGACTGTTAAAATTGCTGTTCCAGCCAGGAAATCCTGGAAACAAACCTTGCCCTTTTGGCAGAGGGGCTGGGGGAGCATCCCCAGGGGAGGAGCCCTGAGGGCAGCAGCCACAAAACACTGAAAAGGTTAAACTGAGCCCAGGCCTGGCAATAACCCCTCCAGCAGGAATTCATCATTATCCTCTGTTTTACAGTGCAGGGAACACTCAGCTGTGCCCTCTCCTGTATTTTTACTCACAGCTGCTCTAAGGAAACCTCAGCCACCGATATTTGCCAGAGGCAGGTTGTTACTGAGCTTTTTGAATTTCCAGCCTCAGTTTCAGGGAGTTGTTCAGGATCTTTGCTCTTTTTTATCACCAGGCTCTTTGCTAAGGAATGGGGAGAGCAGGGGGAGTCTGCACAGCTTGGCTGTGTTCACTCCTCACTTCCCCTTCATAGGGAAATTAAGGAAATTTCCAGAAAAATACCTGCCCTGCTACAGAGGAGAAAACATGAAGTTCAGATCCCAGGCTGAGTGAGCTTCCTGCTCTGCTTTCCGTGGAGTGAGAAGGAGAGGAAAACTACACTGAGGAGAAAAAAACCCAAAACCATGTTGTATTTAAGATCCAGAAATCACGTAGCCTGGCTTGGAAACGCAGCTCTGCACTGCACAATGCCCAGAGCAGTATTTTATGCTCTGACACTTAATTAGCCAGAGAAGGAGCAATAACCCAGGAGGCAGGGGGTGAATTTCCAGCAGTGACAGATCTCTGGACACGCTGTTAGCACAGAGTCCCTCCTTGCACACGAGCCTTTCAAGCTGGCATGGCTCAAACCAAGAAAATCCAAGTGGTGCTGTCCATAGGGATTGTATCCAGGCACATCTATTGTGCATATAGAGCTAAAAATTTTAATAACTAATACACAGAAGGCAAGAATAGAGCACGGCTTCAAAGAGGGGATTGAGGAGGAGTAGGAGGGGCTGAAGGTCACTCTGCCCCTCTGCAATAGTTTGGGACACAAAACCCTTCTGTGAAGGAGGGAGCTGCTCAGGTCAGGTTTGATTGCTTGGAGTTCTGGCACCTGTGGCCTCCAGGCTCTGGCCTGGAAGAGCAAGGCTGCAAAACATCTGGGGAACTTTCCAAGCAGCCACAAAAGTGTGAAATTGGCTGCAGTTCCATTATTTCTGCCATCAGAAGTGGTGCAGGATGAGTGACAGATGTAACCTTTCCATGACAACCCCTTTTCTTTTTCAAGACAATATTCAGAGCAAATAAAAACCTTAACCTCAGCTTCTCCTTTTGTGCCAAACAGGAAAATGTGCTATTCAGAAACAACTAACTATAGATTATTATTAAACCCAAAGATGTGTAAATAACCTTGTACACTTCAACTGAAAAGAAAAAGAAGGAAAGAAATGGTGAAATAACTAGTTGTCACTTCTGTTTTCCATTATGAATTCGTACAAGGTTACATGAATCATTTTGGCTTTCCAAATCTATTTTGCTTTCTAAATCAGGGTGGTTCTGTTTCTGGCAGAAAATATTCTGTACTGACACCCTGTAGTCTGACTTTACTCGAAACAGCTGGCTCACTTTGCAAACTGCAGAATCTGGAAGAGGGAACTCTCCAATCCTGAAGAGCATTTAAATCCCATTTTATTGTTGAGGAGCAACATTTTGGAGGGCAGCAAATTCCTTGTTATCCCCAAACCATAACAAATGACCATCCTCTCTCTGTCCTAGAAGTTATTGGCAAAACCAATGCAGATAAAAGCACTGAAGTTGGAATTTTTGTAAGCATAGGACACCATCTTCCACACACAGAAAGAACAGAGCAGGAAACCCCTGGACAAAATTAGAAAGGCAGAAGTTGGATCTAACTGGTAAATAAAATGAAAGGATTGGTCTGGTTGTGGGGCTTTTTTCTGTCCTTCTTGTCTGGAAAGCAGCAACTGGGCTGCAAGTGCTGCAACAAATCGAGGAGCTCTGAGCATCAGCAGAACAGTTTGTGCCAAAATCCATCCATCCCCAGCACCTGACAGCTCAGTAAAGTCATCTTTAAAGCTTGCCAGCCTCCAAAATCCTTCAGATCTCTGTGATCCAGGAATAACATCAGGCAGCAGCAGCAACCAGGTTTGGAAATTTGGAAATTTGGAAACGCCAAACTCACCCATCCCTCAGCCCCAGCACCACAGGGCAATGAGGTTTATGAAGCTCCCAGGGAGATGAGGAAGATCTCCCAGGGATATTTGGCCCTGATGAAGCTGAAGAGCAGAATGCAGCTGGCTCAATCACGTCTGCTTGTCTCTCACCCCGTAAATGAGAGAACAAAACTGACACTGAGCATTATTAGCCTAAAGCACTTTACATCCCTTTAACATGAGAAGCACCTGCAGGTGCTGGTGAGTGTTTTGCAATCAGGTCTGCTTTGTCTCCTTTTACCCAGGGATGAGAAGGAAAATTGTCCAAAATGTCCCAAAGTTGAGCCTGTTTAAATTAACCTTTTAACTGGCTGAAATGATCGAGATCCTCATCTGAAAGCCCTCTCATTGCAATCAGGATTTCGTGCTCCTGCTCCTCACTGATCACAGTTTGGCAGCTGCCTCCCCACTTGCAGTGCTGAAGGAAAATTCAGTGGGTAACATCCCAAAGGATGCCAACTCCAGGTGCTTGGCTTCAGCAGGGATTCAGTTCCTTGGGTAAGGTGAGGATTTACTCTTCCAGTTTGAAAACCTCTGCCAGCAGCGTGGTGCAGACAAATTTATCTTCCTTTGACCTCAGCTATGTCAGATTCATTCTTGCCTCAGGCTAGAAAATAACATTAATAGCTATGGGCATGACTGGGAGCTGTAGGAACCACAACTTCTTGGAAGAAGATCATGGAAATCTTTCCATTATTACATCCAATACCTGATATTCCTGAAGCCTGTGATTGTGACAGGACAAAAATTGTTCTTGGAAAGCTGTTACCTCCAGACATTGAAGAAAAACACAGCATTTCAGCAGAACACAGCATTACAGCATTTCATTCAGAATTTAATCACCTGTGTCTTTACTTTGGTTTCCTCACCTGCCAGGTTCTTGTGAGGCTCCTAATTCCAGATTTTTTTTCAGTTTTATACTCACGAATTAGAAATCATTTTGCATAATTTTGTATGTTCTATAATCATTTTATATCATCATAGAAAATGTCCCAAAATGTGTTTCTGCTCTTTATTACAACCATGGAGTGGTCTCTCCACGTTTCAGTGAAAATTAGTAAAGAGGTTTTTTTTCTTGAATTTCAGTCATCAAGCAGTTCATGTTCTCAAGTGCTGAATAAGATCTGAAGTTTCATTTATTTTGTCAAGTATTCCATTATCAAAACCCAAAACCCTACTGAGGCAGCTCCTTAGCTCTGAGCAGCTGTGCAGGTCAGCAGGGTGCTGAGCAACCTCCCTGCAGTGGCCAGGCCATGAATTCCAGCCCGTGCTCACAGATATTCCCAATCAAAGCTGAGTGCACACTCCAGAAATGTGCACAGAATTCAAAACCAGCACAGCTGACTTTGCTAAGAGAAAATATTTCATCTTTTAAGTCCTTTTCTATAAAGAATATCACAGAGAAAAGGTCTTCAAGAGTTTTTCACTCGCTGGTTTTGCTACTTGAAACTTCAGGACAACAATAATTCCCTGCTGCATGGGAGAAAATATCTACTTATAATCCTCTAATTTCCTTTAGGATTTCCACTTCTGTCTGGCAGAAACTATTGCTGAAAAAGAGTGAAAAGAAAGGAAAGTGATACACATTTATCAGCCATTATCAACCTAATCTCATGTCAAGCATTAAACAAGATTTTTTATTCAACAACATCACAGGGGAATGCTCAGAAAATTCCATGATCCACATTTAGCAGTAAATGTTACTTCCTCCTTACCTTTCCCTGAAGATTAAATAGGTCCACTAGTGAAGAAACAACTGAGTAGTAACAGCATTTAAAAAAAAATAAATCAGCCTTGCTTTTAACTGCTTTGTAAATCATGGCAGAGGTTTTTACCTGGGAAAATTGTTCATTTCTGCTGGTAGATAAAACAGCCAAACTTTTGCTTTGCCTTCATCCCAGCCAATATTTCATTGACTGTGCTGATATCCTCTTATTTACAGCTTATTTTTCTTAGAAAAGGAGTTATTTGAGGAAAGATCATTAATGAGAGTAATGTAAGAGATGTCACAATAAATCTAATTTCCACATTTAACCCACTGCAGCTTTGTGGGCTCGGGTGGGTTGTCCTGACATTTTTTTAAGGGCTGCTGTGATTGAAGCACACAAAACTTTCATTAGAGATTCTTGGGCTAGATAATAATTCCATTCGGAATTCGGACAGGGAAGGGCAGCCCTGGCGTGGGTGGATAAGCAGAGATGATGGCAGGGCTGGATCAGAGGCTGCTGCTGAAGGGAAAGTCTGGCAGTGCAAAACTCTGACAAATGCAGCTTTGTGCTCGGGAACTCTCACCTTTTCTGGCCAGGAAAGGGATGGGAATTGGGTCCTGCACATCCCTGGCCAGGGCACAGATCAGGAGCCCAGGACACGGAACAGCACAGAGGCATTTTCCTCTCCACACTCTCTAAATGATGAGGCTGCTGGTAAATAAATATTGTCACATCTGGGCCTGTTTTAACATCATTTTTATGGGGTTTAAAATCATCATTATAGAAGCACAGGGGGGTGTTTTCCTCAGTAAAAACTGTCCTGGCCAGAGAAGAGGTTTAACTGCAGCAGCCCACCCAAGTGCTGGAACACAGAACCAGCACAATTTTGAACTCAAGATGCATCCCAAAAGTTTTCTTTTTCTCAGCTAAGTGAGACCCTGAAGCCCATCTCCAGAACCACTTCCAGTAAATCACTCAGGAGGCTGAAAAGCTCTTCTGCAGTCAGAACCAGCCTAGGGGGGTCAAGTGAAACAAGCATAAAAATCACCCCTTGTCTCTATAAACTTCTGGGAGGGTGAAAACTTCTAAGAAATTCTCAGCAGAGGATGATTTTGGTGGCCAAACCCACAGAGATTTCTTTACCAGCTGTTTGACCAGCACAGCTATGAGAGCCTGAGTCATGCCAGGTTTTTGAAATGCACATTTCCTCTTTCATCTCCAGGGAACAAAACAGGTCAGAGATTCTGGGCTGGAGGCTGAAAGAATAAAATATGGGAAGGAGGTAGAATGTTCTTGATGGGGGAAACAGAGAGGGAATGAACAATGGTGCAAGGGATGTTTTTCCTCCCAAGAACTCATCCTCCCCTGGCCTCTGGCCTGTGCTGGACTCAAACGTGGCACGAGGGCACAGCCAGGAGAGGACAATTGTGCAGCAACTGCAGGGACAGCAACCAAGGACTTCTCTTGTTCACACACCAGGGCATGAAAATCCAACAGGATTGGGGTTTGGCTCCGGGGAGTGAACAGGAACACAGCTGAAGGAGGATTCTGCTCAGGGGTCACACAAATGTGCTCTCCCAAAGCCTGGAGAGCCTGGGAACAGAGCATTGCACAGGGACTGCGGGATCAGAGGGGAGGGGGCGTTTCAGTCACTCATTTCAAACTGCTCGCCTGCTCATGTGTGATAAATTAAAATCTCCTCAGTCCTGCAGAGGTTTAAATGGGTACAGTCTCAGTTAAGACCAGTCCTAGTGGCTACTCAAAGGTGCACGGAGGGTGCATGAGCATGCACCGGCATTCAGTTTGGTTGCACCCGGCTGCCCGGAGCAGGCAGAAAGTTTTACGGGATGAAAAGCCCGTTTTCCAGAGGAATTTGACGCTGCTCGGTATCTGCAGAGGGCGCCAGACAGTTTGGGATGTGCCGGGATGCCGCTCCAGGTGCTCCGGCTGTCACTCACCAAGGTGCTGCTCTCCAATGGCCAATGCTCTGCTCGCAGACTGAAGTAGGAGTTGGTTTTTCTTTGTTGCATGTATAAATCCCTTAGTTCTCGTCTCCTTTCTTGCCGCTGAAATAGCAACAGATGCTTGCCTGAGCTGCAACATGCTGGCAACCGAGCTGCCCCGGCGGACGGGGAAATTCCCTGCTTTTCATCACCGGGAGAGCTGAGCCCGGCAGTGTCCTGCTGCCGATTCTTCCCTGCAGAGAAAACTGGCTGCTGCCTACAGGCTTGGGAGCTCCCTTTCTTCTAAAGGAAAGAGCAGCCTGGCATAAAACTCACTGTAAATGCAGATTGTTTGATGTTTGCACTTGTAAAAGAGACTAAAGTCCTGCTCGATTGCACCCCATATGCACAGCAGCAGCTTGGAAGGACTTGTTTTCCTTTTTTTTTTTTTTTTTTTCCTCTCTTTAACCTGTACTCTCTCAGGTCACTGGTGAGCTCAGCTCCTTTGCTGACGATGAACACCACACGCTTTGCATTCTCATCGCAGCCCGTGCTGCTTAACAGCACCGAGGACTTCAACGACTCCATCCCCAACAACAGGAGTGGCCACGGATTCTGCGAGCAGGTCTTCATCAAAGCTGAGGTCTTCTTGACTCTGGGGATCATCAGCCTGCTGGAGAACATCCTTGTCATTCTGGCAGTGCTGAAGAACGGGAACCTGCACTCCCCCATGTATTTCTTCCTCTGCAGCCTGGCCGTGGCCGATATGTTGGTGAGCATGTCCAACGCCCTGGAGACCGTCATGATCGCCATCCTCAGCAGCGGCTACCTGATCATCGACGACCACTTCATCCAGCACATGGACAATGTTTTTGACTCAATGATTTGTATTTCTTTGGTAGCCTCCATTTGCAACCTCTTGGTCATAGCCATCGACAGGTACATCACTATTTTCTATGCCCTCCGTTACCACAGCATCATGACGGTGAAGAAAGCCCTGACCCTCATTGTGCTCATTTGGGTGGCTTGCATCATCTGCGGCATCATTTTCATTGCCTACTCGGAGAGCAAAACTGTCATTGTGTGTCTCATCACCATGTTCTTCACCATGCTGCTGCTCATGGCCTCGCTGTACGTGCACATGTTCCTGTTTGCCCGCCTGCACGTCAAGCGCATCGCGGCGCTGCCCGTCGAGGGCGTGCCCCCCCAGCGCACCTGCATGAAGGGCGCCGTCACCATCACCATCCTCCTGGGGGTCTTCATCGTCTGCTGGGCGCCTTTCTTCCTCCACCTCATCCTCATCATCTCCTGCCCCATGAACCCCTACTGCATCTGCTACACCGCGCACTTCAACACCTACCTGGTGCTCATCATGTGCAACTCCGTCATCGACCCGCTCATTTACGCCTTCAGGAGCCTGGAGATGAGGAAGACTTTCAAAGAAATCGTGTGTTGCTGCTATGGCATGAGTGTGGGACAGTGCATGCTGTAAACACCTGGTTTTGGGTGGAAAAAAAACGTGCCATAGGTGTATAAATAGAAATATATTTATGTATATATTGAGATACAGAGCAGCTTACTTTAAACGCAGTGCCTGAAGGAAGGGTGCAGGAAAGACAAAAGCCTCCTATGTGATGCCTTGTTTCCTACTTTTTAGAGTGAAAACCTGTTTCAACTGAATTATTTGAAGTTTTTTAAATAGTTATAATGGAAGGAAATCCAGAGTGGCTTACAAAACAGCTTCCAAAACTTACTGGGAGAAATGAATCCTGAAAGGGAATGACACTTTTCCAGAGACTGAGATAATATTCCCTCTAGCATTCATTTGTGCCTGTTGCTTAGTCTCTGTGCCACTGCCAACAAGTCAGTGCTTTCTAAAAGATTTCATTAGTAACCTCTGTGGAAAGCTATTTTTTCCAAACACCAACAGGTAACAGCATTGTTCTACACCCCTGCCTCCACCTTTTAATGAAAGAACAGATTGACATTTTTGCTGCTTTGCCATAAAGCAGCCTGAGTACAATTTTCAAAGGGTGAAAGCAAACATTTCTCTTGCACTGAAATCAGTTATCACTACAGTATCACTGACAGTGTGGCTTCAACAGCTGCCTGATAGGATTGACTCATGTGAAGGCTTTTACATTATTTATGGTGATATAAGAGTATTATACCCTTGAATTTTTTATTATTTTTTAAAAGCTGGAATGCCCTGATCAATGTAGCTATTGCTATGTTTGTAAAAACCCATAGAAGTCTCCTTCTGATAAATCCTCACTAATGAGATCCCTGGATCTGAACATCAGAAAGAGCTAAAATGCAAAATACTTTGAGTGCAGCTTGGTGTAAAAGCAGCAGGGAGTCCTTAGAAATATCTACCTCTAAGTTCAGCAGCTGGAAGAAACCAGATGTGTGAGGCAGAGAGGACTTTATCCACTGAGAATTAAATATCCTGGGGCAGTGTCTGCTGACTTCAGCTGTGCCCTGCACCCAGGGGCTGGCTCCTCCTGCCCAGGGAAGGGAGAGCCCCAGGGCTGTGTGCCACCCCCCAGCCCCGTGTGTGTCAGGGGCAGGCACAGCAAACACCTGCAGCTCCAGCAGCTCAGTGTCTGCCTCTGCTTTCTGCACCAGCAAACCCTGCAGTGCCCTGCAGCCAGCACTGTCCCAGCACGGGGACTCTGTGCACCACACGGGCACGGGCGGTGCCACCAGCAGTGCCACCAGCAGTGCCAGGCTGACACACTCTGAGCCAGCCCAAGGGCTGCCAGCACCCTTCTGCACCTTCTTCCAGGAGGAGCAGGATCCCCAAGCCCTCAGAGCTGTCTGATGCTTTGGAATATCTCAAAGATCTCGTTTGACTTAAAACTCTCTGTTTTATTCCCCCCACTTTCTTATTTTGGGTGGAGTTGCTGGGTTGATTTTATTATTATTATTATTATTATTATTATTATTATTATTATTATTATTATTATTGTTGTTGTTGTTGTTGTTGTTGTTGTTATTATTATTATTATTATTATTATTATTATTATTATTATTATTGTTATTATTATTATTATTATTATTATTATTATTATTATTGTTATTATTATGTTTTTTCTGGGACTCCCCTCTGCCAGGTGAGAATCTGTTCATGGGCCCAGCCCCTGTGTCCCCAGTTCTGCCCACACTGGTGCTGTGTTTCAGTGCCTGCTGCCCGTGGGGAGTCACATTTCACACTCTGCACATCCTGGCCTGTGTTGGATCCTCAGCATCCCACAGGGAACAGCCCCATTTCCCAATTTTATGGGCTGGATCGTTTTCCTGGGGCCAAGAACCACCTCTGCCCGTGCTCCAGCCACACTCTGTCCCACCACAAACCAACCTCACGTTCCTCATTTCTCCTGCCCTCTGATCACACCCAAAATTCCCTAATTGAGTTCTCACTTCCTCTCATAATCACTTCCTCCAGAATTCCCCCTTTCCAACACTCCCTCTGTTCCAACTTACCTCATCCTGCAACCTTTAATTTTAGAAAGGCTAATTTTTTTTTAAACAAGCAAAACCTCACTGTGGAGCAGAACAGGCACAAATGAAAATTCTCCCCGTTTCAAGAAGAGACCAAAGAAAATCCCCCTGACTGGCAAAGCCAAATGCTTTCAGCTTTATCTGTGTCACAAAGCCCAGCTCAGCAGCACCAAGCTGAGCTCTGTTAGGCCAGCCTGTCCCACTCTGCAGCAGCTGATGTGGCACGTGGAGATGAAATCAGCACAGGGAACCACAGGGCTGTCATGGTGTGCAAAGACTGTGCCTACCTGTTGTAAAATTCTCAGCTTTTCTCTGTGTTCTGTATCTCTACCCTCTGGAGCATGGTTTGCCATGATGTTCTGCCTCAGGTTATTGTGTGTTTAGCTCTTGTTGCACTGATGTCCTGGTTACTTCTCTGATGTCCCACTTGTTTCTCTTTGAAAAGCAATTGAAACAGGAATGATTCGTACAGTGCTTTGCCTTTAAGCAAAACGTACTCTGCTGAATAAAATCTGGAGAGATCACTGAGAATCACGTTTGCTTCTGTCAGAGCAGCACCCACCTCAAACCAGTCTGGGGGTCACAAAACCAGAAATCGAGTCCAACACTGGGCAAAAGCCTCTTAATTCAGAGAATCATGGAATGGTTGGGTTGGAAGGGACCTCTGTCACCCAGTGCCACCCTGCCATGGGCAGGGACAGCTCCCACTGTCCCAGGCTGCTCCTGGCTGGACTCTGCACTCTGCCACAGGCTCCAGAAAAATGAGGGGAAAAGCCAAATTGTGACTGCAAACAGGACAGAAAGAGAACCCATAAAATCCCCCAAAGATCTCGGGAAGGGAAGGGAAGGGAAGGGAAGTTCTGGGAAGGGAAGGGAAGGGAAGTTCTGGGAAGGGAAGTTCTGGGAAGGGAAGTTCTGGGAAGGGAAGTTCTGGGAAGGGAAGGGAAGTTCTGGGAAGGGAAGTTCTGGGAAGGGAAGTTCTGGGAAGGGAAGGGAAGGGAAGTTCTGGGAAGGGAAGTTCTGGGAAGGGAAGTTCTGGGAAGGGAAGGGAAGGGAAGGGAAGGGAAGAGAAGGAAGCCCCTGAGCAGGACTGCAGAAAACTGCCACCACTTTCAGAGTTGTCACCTCTAAACCAACATAAAATCTGCTCTTGATAAGAATTGTTTCTTCCTTGAGGGGAGTGCTGGGCTCAACAATGTAGGTGCAGTTTCTCCCAGGTGATCTGAGAAATGGCAGGATGAAATTACATCTTTTGCATCTAAAGGTTTTTATCTCTTGCATCTAAAGGTAAATCCATCATTATTATGGATTTATTGAGTCAGTTTTTCTGCAGGAAAATCGAGAGGTTCACAGACACTGTAGGATCACCTTTTGCTCAAAGACCTGTTAGGAAATCCTCATATATTTCAGACAAATATTTGAATTCACAGGAACATGAGTTATCCTGCTAAGTCAACTCAACACAGCGTATTCTGCAAATTACAGACAGATTTGTTTCTTTCACATTAAATTCAGCACTGTGCAGGCAATTTCCCCATCAATAAGTGTCTAAATATTTCATAATTGACAGCGTTTGTATTAATGGGCAAATAACAGTGTCCAGGCACAGAACTCTGCAGTCAAACAAGGCCATTTTTTGGGCCATTAGTGCAAACACCTCCATCACATTTCCACTGAAATAAGATGTTTTTTATTTGTTGAGGCCCAGGTGGGGACCAGGGTTTGTTGTTTGGTGGCTGCACCTAAACCTGGGGTGATTTGGGTGTCACAGGAGACACTGGAATCCCCTTTGCTGTTTGCAGCTGAACCTCAGCTCCTGTGACACCCTGGGACAGCCCAGGGACACCAGGGGACCTGGGCACTCACTGGGACCCAGCAGGGCACAGCAACTGCCCCACAACTCCCTGGATCCACATCCCAGGGCAAAATCCACTCACAGGGGATGATTCAAGTCTTAGACTGGAATAGAGGAGGGTCAGATGGGATATTGGGAATTAGGAATTGTTCCCTGGGAGGGTGGGCAGGCCCTGGCACAGCTGAGGCTGTTCTGGATCCCTGGCAGTGCCCAAGGCCAGGCTGGAGCAGCCTGGGACAGTGGGAGTGTCCCTGCCATGGCAGGGGGTGACACTGGGTGGGATTTAAGGTCCCTCCCAACCCAACCCAAGCCCTGATCCCACAGCCAGGAATGTTCACACACCCCAGCTCCTCTGTCACTGCAGTGCAGATTGTCCCCACACCCTGGGGAAACATCAGGAACAACAAGAGAGGCAAGAGAAGGATGGATGGGGACAGTGCAGAGCAGCCCTGGGTGCACGTGGGGATTTTGGGATGTGCAGAGGGCCAGCTCTGAGGTGGGATGTCTTTGGTGGCAGTCAGGGGACAAGGAGTGTGAAAACAAGAGTCTGCAGCAAGGCAAAGCCACTTTGGAGAGGCCAGAAGTGAACATTTCAGATCAACTCAGGTAAATTCACTCGGCCAGCACGACCCCACAGAGGATTCTTCATGAAATCAAAGAAGCTCCCTTTGATTAAAATGAGAAGCAGCAGAAAAAACGTGCACAGAGAATGGTAAATCAGGAATTGTGTGTGTTTGTAGACAAAGGGGCAGTTGCATATTTCAGTGGTAAAAAGCTTTTGGTGCCAGTCAGGAGACGAGGAGTGTGAAACCAAGAGTCTGCAGCTAATTAGGACAGACCTGTCCTGTTCCTGTCTGCTCTCATAAAGCCTTCACTTTACTCCTGTCTTCAGCCTTCAGGACCAGAGCACCTCTTCACAAAACCCTTGCCTCTCAAAATGAGTCTGAGCTTATTCTTCACTTGGGCAAAACACCAGACCTTGTACTTGCAGCCTTTTATTGCCTCTACTTACAGTCAATTATGTGCTACTTGTGAAGAAATTTGCCTTTAGTAATCTTAAAATTGTACAGCATGTACTTGAAAAGGTCTAAATCTAAATCAAGGACCGGTAATTTCAGGTTTTGAAATGGTACAAGGACAGTAAATAAATGTCATCTTTCATTTTCAAATTTCTCTGCATGAAAGGAACTGACGTGGGCTTGGGGAATCCAAAACTTTTGGCAAAACAAACCAGAAAGGAGGCAGGACCAGAGATGAGGCGTGCAGTAAATTTATCTTTAAGAAAGTAATTAACGTGTTTGCATATCCAGCTTGATGCACAAAACTTAAAGCAGACACTTCACTGCTGTCATGATAAAGTGAGCTGCATTATCTCTGATGTTTCTGTACCAGACCTTCTCTTTCCTCTGAAGGACAGGAGCGTGGCTCAGTGGAAGCAGGGGCTATAAAAGCACAAATCAAGGGACAACACCAACTCCTGCACTGTGCTGTGACATGAACATTCAGCTCCAGGGGAAGGGAGCAGCAAAAATGGACAGAATGCCCACCAGTGAGCACCAAAGCAGTGCTAAAACAGATCCTTTTTGAAGCAGAATCTGCTACAATTCTCTAAAATCAATTTTCCCCTCAGGTTTGTTTAAGCTTCTGGGGACAGCACGCTGCTGCCTGTGCCACCCAGCCCAGCAGGGGCTGGAAGGTGCAGCTTTGGCTCTTTGGCTGCCACCCCCTGCCCCTTGCCAGCCACGCCCCAGAGCTTTGGGCAGCTCTCACCCTTCTCCTCTGCTGTTACTCAAATGAAACCCAACAGATAAATTATTCCACCTGTCAGGAAAATTAATCCACAAACATCAGAGGTTTATGTCCAAAAAGGAGACAGAGGAGTCCCTTTTACTTTACTCGAATAAAGGGAGAGGCCATGGGCCATTCCCCTGGGGTCTCTCAAATTTTTGGAGGACACAGTCTCCTTTTTATCCCAATTTCCTCCTTTTTATCCCAATTTCCTCCTTTTTATCCCAATTTCCCAGCCCCATTTCCCTTCTCTCTTTCCCCATTGCCTGAGGGACTTGAGAGGTTCAGACTTCCCAGAACACTGATCCCCTCTAATGTATAACCCCACTTTTTAATTTTTAGTTCTCATGGAATTTTTAGAGTTATTCCCCATTGTTCCTTTCATCTTCCAACATCCAATTTCATTTCTCAGCAAACCCACAGTTTGTTTATAAAGACAAATCTGTCATTCCTCTCACACCATTCCCTAAGTACTATTTGGCAGTGCTTCCCTGTTCAGTGCTGGGAGAAATCTAAAAAAAAGGCCAATAATCCATGTGCACACGTGGCACAAACCTGCCATTCCATAAATAAACCTACAACTGTGTGGCTCCACAGCTGGGATGTCCTTCCTATTCCCAAAAAAATGCAGATGTGTGCCCAGGAGGAGCTCTGAGCAACTTCCTCTTGGCAAAGCCACTTTGGAGAGGCCAGAAGTGAACATTTCAGATCAACTCAGGTAAATTCACTCGGCCAGCACGACCCCACAGAGGATTCTTCATGAAATCAAAGAAGCTCCCTTTGATTAAAATGAGAAGCAGCAGAAAAAACGTGCACAGAGAATGGTAAATCAGGAATTGTGTGTGTTTGTAGACAAAGGGGCAGTTGCATATTTCAGTGGTAAAAATCTTTTACTAATGAGCGATTGTTCTCTTCTGCTACCTGCATTTAGATCAAAAAACACAGGGGTTTTGCTTTTAACTAAGCAAGAGAAGTTGAAACTGAAATTGTATCCAACTGAGAACAAGTACAAGTGGACCTGCAGATGTAATAACAGTGTTATTGTTATTTATTTCATTGTTTCCATCCCTCATTCATGGAATTTAGCATTATTGTGGATGATACGATAAGCAATTTGCTAAGTCTGTCCTATTGTTATTGCCCAAAATCCATATATTCTTTTGCTCTTAAGACAAATCTCCTTAAAATAGCAACCAGACATGTCATAAATTCTGTTACAAAGATAATAACTCCCAAACACTAAATTTTAAATCACAAGCTGGAAAAATGGGAATGACATTGGAAATAAGCAAATTACCATAGAACAGTACATTTTTATCCAGAGATAAAAGAGCGTAGTTCTTTCTTTTTCAGAATTTCTATGAGTGGGTAATAAACAGCTCCAAAATCTATTGAAATTAAACCAGGCATACGTGGAATCAGACAGGGCACACAGAAGCGACCAAATATTCTTTTTAAAAGCAAAATCACCAGGCAGAAAAAACACGGTGTCCTCTGAGTTTCAACTCATTGCTTTCTTTTCTCACATCACATTACCCTAACTTGGTTTGGATTTGATTTCTACCTTCTCTGGTTGTTTATCTGGCAGCTTCACCAGGAGCTGACACATCACTGTGGCTTCTCCTCATAAAGGGATTTTTTCTTTTGTATTAAAATGCCTCCTTTGCTGGCTACAAAAGCAAAAGCCAAAGCTGCAGCAGCTGCACTCCCCGTGCTCAGAGGCAAACTCAGAAATGAGGAAAGGGAACATTTACCCCCACCCTGCTTCCTTAGCAAGAAGACTTTGTGTTGTTTTATCCAGCCTCCAGCTGGTCTGATGGGAATTAGTCCCAGCCACTGCTCATTCCCAAAAGGAAAACCTCCAAAAGGTTCCAGAAAATCTTGCCCTGTGGCTTTGGCCTCTCTATTTTGGTATTGTTAATTGGTATTAGCTAAAAACATGTTGTACATGTAAGGGTTAAAGGACAAGCCAATAACCCTTTAAAACTTAAAATACAGACATTTAAAGCACCCTAGACCAAATAACAAATCTCGGTAACAAATAACAATTTTTTTTTTCTTCAAATAACAAAAAAATATTCTAACAGGTATCTCAATTCCGTGTGATAGCACAAGCACAGTGAAAATGAATGCTCTCCCTCAAAATGGAACTCATTATTTCTCAGGCAGGGTGGATTTTAAATATCATCTTTTGACCTATGTGCAGCTCCTTACCAGAATCTAAGAGCTGTTAAATTACTGACAGGCTGAATGTAGGAGAAATATTCAAGCCCAGCTCAATTATTATGTGCAAAGCAATATGTGAAGAGGTGTTGGATTTCCCACTGGGCACCTCAGGTTTGCTTTTCTTTGGGAAAACTGGAGAAAGGGCTTTGCTTTCCTCTGGTTGATGCCTGACAGACCAAAATGGGACTTAAGTGGCACCGTGGACAGCAGCAGCTCCTGCATCCCTCCCTGCTGGTGCCCCCTGCTAGAGGAACTGCATTTCTGATTTAGCCACCAAAACCTGCTGCTCTGGAGCTCTCATCCTGGAAGGGGAGAGATCAGAAAATGTGGGGGGGACCCACGCCTTGATCAAAGCCAAATAATGAGACTGGAAAAGTCGGCAGGGAGGATATTTAGCCCAGGGAACAACATTTTCAAGAGACAGCTCAGGGAACAGAATTCCCTGGGAGAGCTGGAGCTATGTGACAGTTCTCTGCTTTGTTTTCTTAAATGCTGTCCCTTTGGAAGTTCTCCTTAATGAAAAATTATTCAGCTATCCTGAAGTAATGCTCTCCTTTTAATGTGATAATTACTATCAATTTGTTGCCTAACTGCTGAGCAGAAAAGGCAAATAACTTCTGAGGCATATGCACAAATATTGCCATTTGGAAAATTAAATCACTGCTGGACTGACTCCTTCCTTGCTTTATTGGGAGCTGGAATGAGCAGGACATGCAACACAAGGTTTAATATTCCTTTTTGTGAAGAGAGGAGCACATCAAGAGAGATCTGTAAATGGTGGACAAGAGCCCTGCACGATCAAAACCACCAGATCAAAGAACTTGGAGCAGTCTGATATTCTGAATGAAGGCAAAGATGGAATTATCTAAGCACACAGCTCCCACACTGAAGCAGCAATGAATACAAGGTCATTAAGCCATCTGCATAATCAGTGAGCTTGTGTTAAAAGCAAGAAGTAATTTCTGCAAGGGAGAAAAGTCTGGAAAAAGGCCTTTTCTGTTTGAAAAGTTGTAATTGTTCCCCAAAAATTGCTTAGCACGCTCACGTTAATGCTGTAATGAACAGATTTCAAACATCATTTTTTGTTTCCTTTGTGAATCCGACGGTGCCTTGTCCAGTGTGCTGGAAGCTGGGTAATCACACCCACTTTGGCTGGGCATTCATGGGGCCTAAGTAGCCAAAATGGGCATTTTCACATCCTGCAGTTGGCAGCTCACAGCAAATAATAGCAGCTTGTTAAGAACTTTCCAGTCATCATGAGTTATAGATGTATTTATACATATTTTATATACATATATACCTGTATATGTACAAGCCATGTTTCATTCTCCTTACAAAGCCACACTTGGAATCAGTGGCTGACAATTCATAGAAAATCTGGAATTATCTGGGTTTTGCAGTCACATTTCTCCCTTGCACATATGAAAGTTGTTTTTGTTCATGTTGTTTTAATGAGAATTTAAGCACCCTCAGTTCTGCTGTCTTACACACAGCTAGTTTCAATTAAAATGTGGAAAACAAATGAGATCCACACACTTACAAGGCTCATTTGAAGATAAACTGGCACAAAGCAATTTATAATTTACTTTGAAAGATGAACAAACTATTCTCTTCTGGACAATCTATCAATTTAATCCAACCTTATGATTTTTATCTTATTTTGTGGAACTACAAAACACAGCTGGAGAAATTGGATGGAGAAATTAGAAAATGAAGGTGCCTTTTTTAAAAAATTTATTTTTCTCCCTATTCATTTATCTGTGTATTTAAAGACCTGCTGGGGCCGAATTTCAGGATCTTGACCACAAGCACCAGGAACTGTGAAGTGCTGAGCACCCCTTGTGAAAATCCATCCAAAGTCTGACTCCAAATCTGTCTCAGCAGGTCCTGAGCATTTCCCAGCAATTCCTGCTCTGGAATAACAAGGGAGCAGCCCTTTGCAGAGCCCCTCACCTGCAGCTCAGGTGGAACAAAGGGAATTTTGGCAGCTGAGGACGCTGTGGCTCGAGGGGCTCGCTGCCTCTGCAGGGGTCTGCACGTCCTGGCCCCAGATCTGCACCGTGAGTGAGTGACCACAGCTGGCCACAGTGGCCACCTGGGCACTGCCCGGCCACCCCAGGAGCAGGAGCAGAACCAGGACCAGGAATAGGATCAGAACCAGAATCAGGACCAGCACCAGGACCAGAATCAGAACAAGAACCAGAACCAGAACCAGCACCAGGACCAGAACCAGGACCAAGACCAGGACCAGAACCAAGACCAGGACCAGAACCAGGACCAGAACCAGGACCAGAACCAGGACCAGAACCAGAACCAAGACCAGAACCAGAACCAAGACCAGGACCAGAACCA
>VWZP01009913.1:1189115-1221576 GCA_013396995.1 Dicaeum eximium | reverse complement strand
ACCAGAACCAGAACCAGAACCAGAACCAGAATCAGAACAAGAACCAGAACCAGGACCAGAACCAGGACCAGAACCAGAATCAGAAAAAGAACCAGGACCAGCACCAGGTCCAGGACCAGGACCAGGCGCTCCACAAAAGCCCTGTCCTGCAGGAGGGCCCGGATTCAAGCAGCTCTGATCAGAGCTCTGCCTTCCCCACCTGGCCATGAGTGTTTACAGACACAAGCAATGTGCCGGTGTTTCCTGAGATCCATGCTGATCAGCTCTGGAAGAAATCAGCATTAGGAAGCAGAACAACAAATAATTGCCACAGACCAGTACTGCAAAACAGCCAATTTGGCTGTGATTCAAATGAAAAATTACTATTACTCGGCCTTTATTTGCTATCTGCTGTATCAGAAGCTGTTATTAATCATATTCTCAGTTCAGACTCCAGAAATAATACAGTTTAATACCCAGCAGGAAGTGATACATCGACATAATCACCAGAGTGTACATATTTTGGCTGAATAATTGCTTTCTTTCGAGGGAGGATGATTATGGCCGTCACAAATCTTGCTTTGACAAAAAACTTCCCTTTAAACAGACACCACTATGGGAAGAGCCACTCAAGTGGAAAAATACAAGTATTGGATGGAACAGTGCACATTAAATGGAAATTAGAGAAATTCCTTATTAAAAGCCAAGCCCAAACCAAACCACAAACCCAAGACAAATTACAAATCAATTACCTCCTACTGTTGAGCACATGATAATTAAAGCTTTCCTGATGGCACACTGGGAGAGACTGGCAGGGGTTTTCTGGCCTGAAAAATGCTGCAAGCTCTGGCTTGTTCCACTGGCCCACTTCAGTAACAAAAATGCTTGAGAATGTCCAAAACCTGCTCCCAAAATCTGTCAGAGAGCTTCCCAGGGGGCTCAGTGTGCTGCTGGAAGCCCCACTGGGAGAAGAACACTGAGCAGTGGGACTGGGGGCAGCTCCAAGCCATAACAGCAATACAAGTGGCCCATTCCCCTGTGGTGGGGCTGCTGAAATGTGAATATTTACTGCTCCAAATTCTCCATTTACATTCTTCAAATGCCATTAACCTGCCAGCAGCTGATGGCCGTGGACATTGAAGGGAGTGTCCACAGAGAGTGAACGAGAGGAAAAACATTTCCAGTGATCAGCATTTCTGATATCATCAGTGATTCTCTTCGTGCTGCTTTGATTGTGCTGGATGATGCCAATGGCACCTTCCTGTGCTTCCCTCAGGAAGCAGATTTGGGCCCTGGCTGCCTCCTGCCTGCTCTCGTTTGTGCCACGCTGCCACAATTCCAGATCCGTGCCTCTCACTCTCCTGCTCCTGTTAGGAAATGGGGGACTTTTGGACAATAGATGATTGTCCTGTCTCTGCAGAGCCAAAAAATCCAGCTGTGAGGCTCGCAGTGGTGTTTCTGAGCAATGGGAAGAGATCATCCCAGCTCAGTCCCATTTACTCTGGCTGTGCCAGCCTGATCACATTTTCACCTCAGCCATGCTGCCACTTAAAAGTTTGCCTTAATGCACTGGAAAGGGATTTTTTTCCTCCTCCAGATAATAAAAGGAAGGAAGACTGGAAAGATCCTGCTACTTCTGTAATCAAAAGCAGACTTCATGCACTTTTTAGCAAATTTCCTTACACGTTTCCAAATGAACACCACAGGATTTTGTGATGACTGCTGTAAGCACTAGGTCTGAGAACAGTGTTAAATCACTTAAAGGAGGAAGGCTTGTAGAAGGCCACACATGGTAAATATTTCATGCTGAATTCATCTGAGAGACCTCTTTTCCTCCATACCCTGTTCCAGCTGCCACTTTTCCAAACAGGTTTGAGCCAACACACGTCAAGAGGAGCTGCAGGAGAATTCCTGTTGGTAGAACAAGTGGAGAGGCCCAAAGCAAGGGGCTTCTCCAGCCCCTTCAGAAACTGAAGAATCAACCCTTTTCCTGCCCCTTCCCAAGGCTTTTGATTGTGTTTGATGTTTAGAGGTGGACTTGGGTTGTCTTTGATGTTTAGAGGCACTGTGGGGTTTACAAGTAGACTCGGTGACCTCAAAGCCCCCTCACCATCATTGATCCAAGCTCAGTAATTCCATGGCTGTACAAACTCCTCCCTGAAAGCTGTTCCAAAGGGTCACATCCTCTTGGGAGAGCACAGCTGTTCCCAATCCACCCCTGAGGTGCAGCTCATGCCAAAGTTGCTGTCATGCCGTGGCGCAGCTCATGCCAACCCAGCAGCTCCGTGTCAGGACTGGGAAGAGTTAGAACACAGATAAAATCGTTTTTAGCAGCCTTCTTCATGCTTCCCTCTCTTCTCACTCAGTTCCCTTCTCTCCCAGGAGATGAATTTGTGTTTTATGGAGGTATTTTTATGCTACAGGGACAAGGGTGCAACTACAGAGTAAAACAGGAGACACCAAAAGTTCAAAGAACCGTGAACACTCAGTTCTTTTCTTTCCTAGGACCTACTGACACAAAATGATGGAGTTGTTTTTTTTTTTCATCTTCTCACCTCTACTATCAGTAGCAAAGATCTTCCTCAGGAGGAAGCAGGAGGAGGTAACTGGAGGACATAGCAATGTTTTCAAGGAAAATTGTTTTCAGGTACCTGCCAAGCACCATCAATACATTAATCATGGCTGTGCTGACACAGCAGGCAGGCACAGCCCTCCAGCAGTGTTCTGCTCTCTGGCAGGTGCTGGGGCTGCTTTTGTCATCCTTGAGTATATAAATCACCAGCAAATATTTCTGGTTTTTCACAGAAGAACTTCTCAGTGTCCACCTGGTGTTGGTTACACAGTCCAAGAGCAGCGTGGAGGAAACAGAAGCAAAGATAAATAGTCCCTGCAGATTGTTTTTCATTATGGTGAAAATTAGGTTCTTGAAGCTTCAAACCAAGCACTACTTGGATTATCATGGAAAAATTAAAGCTGGGGAAATCTTTGCAGCCATTCAGTTCTGCAGCCCAGCACAAGAAATTCACCTCCAGAAGAAGAAAACTGGAGGGTCCTTGCAGTGCCCAGTGTGGGTACAACGTGCTGCAGCCTGAGCAGCTGGGGATGAGCCCAGTTTTGGTGGAGTTTTGGGATCTTTCCAGGCCTTTCTGCAGGCTGGGTCGTGGCAGGCTGTGAGTGACCCCTTCCCAGGGACAGCAGAGCTGGGTCTGTGTCCCTGCCTGCCCTGCAGAGCCTCCAGCTGCCCTCACATCAGCACAGGCCTCCAGAGAGAGACAGCCTGGTGGCCTTGTCACCACTGAGTCCCTCCTTGGAGAGGGAACAGAGTCCTTGTCCTTGTCCTTGTCTGCTTACAGTGACAGCCACCCCCAGCATGCAGTGACAGTGTGTGTGACAGTGTCAGTGTGCTGTGTATCCTGTGACAGTGTGTGCTGTGACAGTGTGTGCTGTGTGTGCTGTGACAGTGTGTGCTGTGACAGTGTCAATGTGCTGTGACAGTGTGTGTGACAGTGNGTGTGTGCTGTGACAATGTGCTGTGACTGTGCTGTGACAATGTGCTGTGACAATGTCCTGTGACAATGTGTGTGACAACAATGTCCTGTATCTCTTTGCTCTACAGAGACATGGTGCTTCCATATTAACACCAAAACTGAGGAATTTCTGTTAACCTTGCTCAGGCTTTTTGCTGTCGAATCTACGATCCTTGACTGTAAATTTGCAGCTTTCAGAAACCTTCCAGAATCACAAACACATGCTAAGAAAACTTTTTGTTTGTTTGTTTTCTGGTACCTGAAGACACAAGAATTTTTCATGTGAAAGTCGAGTGTTAATCCTTCCCCATCTTGTAGATGAACATTATTCTATTTTGCAGCACCTAAAGGGGCTTCAAGAGAGCTGGAGAGGGACTTCACAAGGACAAGGAGTGACAGGGGAATGGCTTCAAGCTGACAGAGGGCAGATTGGGATTAATTACAAAGAAAACAAATTTTATTTACTCAGAGGGTGGTGAGGCCCTGGCACAGTTTCCCAGAGGAGCTGAGGCTGCCCCTGGATCCCTGGCAGTGCCCAAGGCCAGGCTGGAGCAGCCTGGGACAGTGGGAGATGTCCCTGCCATGGCAGGGGGTGGAGATTTCTCTAAGCTCCCTCTCAAAGCAAATCATTCTATGAATGGAAATGTTCCAGACAACAACATTTTCTGTTTCCTGTGCTGGTGACGTGGATGTTATGGCACACTGCACTCCAAGCACTTGCAGAAACCATTTAATGCTTTCATTTTTTTCATTATATGTAATTTGGGACTTCTGTACGAGGAAGTGAGGAGTGCATGGACAGCCAAAACAGCTAAAAGCTTTCAATTAGCTCAGTATGTAGTTCAGAGCAATTAACATCAAAATGAGCTTGGATTTATAGTGTTTTAAGCCAGGTTCTGAAACAGCTGCAGTGCTTAACTTTTAAAGTCATTTCAACACCACAACAACCTCAAAACTCCCACTGCAAGGAGAGAACTGAAGTAGGTTCCTTTCCACTAAAATTAGTGCAATAATAGCTGCCTTAATGATGCCCCAAGCAGAGTGGAGAGAAAGTGGGCATTTTATTTTCTGTCCAAGAGCAAGTTAGAGGCCATTTCTCCCTCTAAAAGCCTCAGGGAATCAAGAAGTTTTATGAGAGAAGAAAAGTGATAAAATGGAGACTGGTTCAATCTCTGACCCACCATCCTGTGCCACACACAGAGATAAAAGTCTTAAAAAGAGGAGAAGTTAATCCTTGCCAAGGTGGGAGACGTGTCCACATCTCTGGCACTCCCAGCTGAGCTTTCCTTGGGGATGGCTCCACTCAGGCTGCCCACACTGCTGGCAGGGGAGCAGAGCTGTTTGCACAGCCTGGGGGAAATCAGGTCCCCAGAAAGGAGCTGGACATTCTCCTGCAGGAGCCCTGCAGCTCCTGAACTGCAAGGCATGGCCAGACCAAGCTTCTCCTCTCACTGAGAGTGCCCAGCCCCGCTTCGAGCAGCACCAATTATCAGCAAAGCCTCTGAAAGCCCTGCTACATGCTGTTTAAATATTTTGCATTATTAACGAGGAAAAAAAATCACAGTTTCATTAAATGTCACTGCCCAATTAGAAAGAAGAAGCAATGCTCAAAGGCACAACACTTGTTCTGCTTTTTTGTCATGATCTGGGTCCTGATTCTGAGCATAACGTGGGATCCCTGAGTTTATCCCAAGTGGTTTTTCCAGCTGGATCTGTTATTCCTTTTGCAATATAACTGATCATTTAGCTGCAGAGGATGCTCTGCTTTTATGTGCTCTTGTCTGGCTGCTGCGGGCTCCACTTTTCTCCCCAGAGCATCCTTAATTAAGTTACTCTGCATTGTATCCAGCCTGCCAAGGGACACAGGGATAGTGCACAGCTTGGATTCGAGCTCAGAGAGAGGCAGAAACAGAGACAGGAATGGGAATAGGAATAGGAATAGGAATAGGAATAGGAATAGGAATAGGAATAGGAATAGGAATAGGAATAGGAATAGGAATAGGAATAGGAATAGGAATAGGAATAGGAATAGGAACAGGTCTTCCTATGGGAGGAGCCAGCCTGCAACCACAGAATGCCTGGCTACAACTACTCAGGCAGCAGGACTGGGCTCAAGATATCCAAAACCCAAAAAAAATCCTTGGTAAGCTGAAGCTTTTTTTTTTTTTTTTCATATAATGAAATGCAGTGTTTAATGCATTTATTGGTTGAATTACCAAGTTATCATAGGTGGTTTGCCCTTATGGTTCACTGGGAATGGAGAAGTCAATGGCACAAATGCAAAGGTCAGACACGGTGTGGGAGGACAGCTGTGGTGGCTCTGTCACTTTTCTGTAGCTCGTGGCCACTCTGGATGTCACAGCCAGGAAGAAGAAGAGAGCTCTGGCAAAGCTCAGCAACATCTGAAGAATTTTGTTGTTGTTTCAGAACCACGGAATCACTGAGGATGGAAAAGTCCTCCAGGAGTGCAACCTGTGCCTGATCCCACCTTGTCACCCAGCCCAGAGCACGGAGTGCCACGTCCAGGAGTTCCTTGGACACCTCCAGGGCTGGGAAAAGCAGAGTGGCACCAACCCAGGGCAACCAAAACACGCAAAGCCACAGCCCTCAGTGACCAAATGAGCTCCAATGCTCTGACACAATCGCCCAACTCCCAATTCGCTCCTTAACTGCTCTGCTTCATTTTCTGTTTTTTCTACATGGTGAACCAAGTGCTAATGAGCCTTGTGAATGGATGAGGAAAGGAAAAGCTGTGTCACTTCTTTAGGTGAGACAAACACCGTGTGTTGGGTTGGAGACTCTCCTGGCACTCAGCTTCGTTCTCTGCTCCCTCCTGATTCCCTGGAGCTCCTCTGGCACGGCAGGGAGAGAATAAAAACAGGCAGGAGAGCCTCCAGCCTGCCCCTGAGAGCTCTTGTTGGTCATCAAGGGCCTTGTACAATCTTTGCCATTATTTAGGAAATGTGTGAGGCCCGTGAATGTGTCAGGTGCTCCTTCAGGGGAGACAGGGTTTTACAGACAGGCAGAGCATCAGGCTCGGGGAATAACACAGCAATGGAAAACAAAGATCCTTGGAAAAGGATTTTTCACACGGAATGGAAAACAAAGATCCTTGGAAATGGATTTTTCCAGACCTGGTAAGGGCCTGCTGGAAAAAGGAGCTGATCAGGGTGACTGTTAGCACCAGCAAGTTCAGATCTGCTGCTTCAATCCATTTATTGGGCTGCTTGGATGCAAAGCTGAACTAATTTGCATTGATTTGTAATAACCTGCCCAAACTCACTCAGAAAATCCAGTATGATGACCTAATATATCCTTATGGATGGAGAATGTCCCATTCTCTTCCTCCTCCCAGTTTCCAAGAACCCTGTTCCGGGAAGAGCAGAACTGTATGGCTTGAATTTTAGTGGGAGGCTTCTCAGACTGCAGCATCTGTGCAGATTTCAAAGGTTTCTGAATGAAAAGAA
Organism: Dicaeum eximium; assembly: GCA_013396995.1. Taxonomy (NCBI): domain Eukaryota; kingdom Metazoa; phylum Chordata; class Aves; order Passeriformes; family Dicaeidae; genus Dicaeum; species Dicaeum eximium. The sequence goes on along the minus strand of VWZP01009913.1, from coordinate 1,214,603 downwards.
TCAGGAGATAAATGAGAATGAACTAACCCATCAGCATAATCCAAATAACAATTTAGTCACGTCACAATTCAGACAGAAACAACGCCCCAGATGGGAAGCAGGATATATTTAGCCCAACTTTCAAGCAGTATTAATGAAGCCAACAATCTGGTTAACATAACTGCTTGGTAATTGATGTATGCAAATTCAATGTTTCTATTGCTATTAATGGCAAACAGAAGTTTGAGAGGAAATGACAGAATATGCTGGAATTAATGCTCCACGAGGTGAAAGGCAGAGCACTGGCTGCTGGTTTAGCTCTTTTAGCAGCCCCAGACACTGATTCATCCTCTCCCACGTCTCAGGAGCAGCTGCAGGACCTTGGCCTGACCTGGGACTGGATGGGCTTTGGTCCTCGTTTCCCTGAGTGGGGTCTGAACTCCCTGGCCAAGCTCAGAGATTCTGCTGAATCCTGAATCTCCTCAGGGTCAGGAATTCACACCCAACACCCACTGCTGCTGTTCAGGGAGATGGAATCAGATGTACAGGATCTGATGTTTACAAAGGGTGCTCTGAAAAAGCAATAAAAGCAACCTTATGTATTTTTAAAGAGCGGGGTTGAATAGGGGAGAAATAAATTCATCAGATCACAAATGAATTTGCCACACAGATAAAATAAACTTCCCTATCTGATCATCACATAAGATTCATTGCAATGAAGAAAAAAAAGAGCCAAAAACCGAAATTAATTAAGCCAATTTGCATATCAAATTCTGAATCAAGCAATTTTGCTGCACTCAGCCTAGAATTTAAATGATCTTGTCTGTGGATGGCTAAAGGTTACTGCTCTCACAGTTCAAATGGAAAAATGTGTTCATCAAAAACATATCTATTAGCTTCACAATAGTAAGCACTCAGTGAATACAAAGAAGTTTCTTAGGAATAGGTAATGCTGAAAGCTTACCCAGAAACGAGGGAGCTGCCAATTTTCAGAAACAATTACTCAATTTGCCAGCAAACATATTTTCCTTCCGAGCTCTGGAAGGAGAGGCCTGGTTGTACTCACACACTAAAGCCCATGTTTGCAGCTCTATATACTTCGGTATTTTTAATTTTCTGGTAACTTGTCTTGATATAATTTTAGAGATTCTATTAAATATTTCATAGAGCAGCCCATTGTAAATCAATCTCTGACATAATGTACCATTATTTCCCATAGATCTTTTTCTGCAGCTCAAAAGCATTTCAATAAAGCTCTAAAAGCCCTGGCAATGACAACACTGTGTGTTGTGCATCACCATGGCAATGCTTCAGAAAATAGCTTTGATTTGGGGTCGCAAAGATCAAACATTAGATTAGATTGAAAGTACAGAGTTCATCTGAAACTATCATGGCCTAAGTGTCGTGTTCTCAGCTGCTGAGGTTGGAGGCAAGACCGAGGCAAGAGGAATTGTAGCAATGTGGTTTTATAAGGAATCCTGCTGGATGCTGAGGGGACTCAGACCTTCAGCAGGACACAGCCAGGGAGGCTCAGAGTAGGGCTGAGGTCCAGTTCCCCAGAGCCAGGAATTCAAAGTTTGAGCCAACCTATGTCAAAAGGCAAGATTTCAAAAGAATTAATAAGAATTCGAAAGAAGAAATTGTTCTGGATCACCTGTGGCTTTGTGTATCACTTAACCTTTCACTTAATCCTTAAATGATGCTCTAAGGTGTGAAATGGTGTTTTTGCCTCGGGTGAAAGAGAAAATAAAATAAAGAGAATATAAAAGTGGTACACTAAAACTTGCTGCTCAGTTGTCACCCCCAGAGCCCCCTCCAGACACCCCTGGTGTGACCGACAGCCCTGCTGTGGTCTGGGCAGAGCCTGGGGGTGGTTTTGGTGCCCCGAGTGCAGATTCCAGCCCCAGCTCTTCTGCAATTCATCCCTCCAAACTCCCAAACCCACACAGAGCTCCCCCAAGCTGGCAGCTGCACGGGTAATCTCAGCCCTAGATAAGCACAACAGCAAGAAAGGAACTTTTTTTTTAGTAGAGGAGGGTTGGTTGAGAAGTTTTTCGTGCTGTTTTGTTGTGGGCTGTTTGTTTGGTGGTGTTTTTTCTAAACCACAAATACTTTTCAAAAGTATAAAAAAAAAAAAAATCCTGCTTGTGGGGTCAAGGTGGGTGGAAGAAACCCACAGATTATTTCTTTCTTCTTTCCTCCTCCTCTCCTAGGGCAACTTCACGACTTGATTCAAAGAAACAGCCACTGTTTGAAGTGGAGTGAAATTCCTTCCTGCCCTCTGCCATGGAATATTCTCTCTCCTTGGGAAGGATCTCTTCTCTTCAGTCACACAAAGGATTTTTAAGGACTCTTCCAGAACTGGTAACTTGCAGAGGTCGGTTCTGTCACCCCGGGGTACAAAACTACAGGAGCACAGGAAAGGGAGAAGGGAACAAGAAAGGGATGAGGAGGAAGCAGGGAGTTATCACTGGGCACTTCAACCCAGCTCAGTGTGTGAGATGGCTGCTTAAATTCAAAAATGGCAAAAATAAATAGTGAAGGGAGAACAATCTTGTTTGTGCCGGTTTGGAAGCTGGGGTCCAAACTAAGCTGGAGAGCTCGTGCAAGGTTCCATCAATGCAAGATGAAAATCAAACCCAACAGACAGAGAAACAAATGACCTATGAGTGATACAGGGGAGAATTCAGCAGTAATGCTTAACTTCAGACTGAGGGTGACTCAGAGCCAGGATATAGAAAAGAGAGATGTCAAGGTCTGGAAAAACAAAACAAAATTTAAAATATTCACTGGTTCTTGCAAAAGCTTGTCTCATCTATGTACTCTTTTATAAATATAAAATAAGTACAATTGTGGGTGTTCCATTGGACAGTAAAGCCGTGTTTAAGAGCATTTCTCAGGCTCCATTCTCATCCAGGTGCATAAAATAAGACATGGAACTGCTCATGCACAAATGTCAGCTTTGTAAAACCAAGAGATGGTTTATTTACTTGTTAATACTCTGCCAGACTATGACTTCTTCATGGAAAAGCCAGGATTTAAGATGAGCTTTGCTGTCAACAGAGTTGCAGGATGGGGCACTCAACCGGTTCCCTCCCTCGGGATATTTCAGGTGCACAGAATATCCCTGTGTGAGCCTCTTCCTTGCCTTACTCAGAATCCCAGAACCCCGGAAAGCCCAGCTAAAGCCATGGGAAATCAGATTTCCTCCAGCTTTGCTTCCACTGAGCAGCCCAAAGCAGGCAGAATTTTCCAATTTTGAAAGCGTTCTGTTAACTTCAAATTCTTTGCTCATTTCTGTGGGCAGTTTTCTGTTGAAGGAGATGAGGATTTTGTCTTCAGCTCCGTGAATTTCAATCACTTCAGCTAAATTCAGATTACCTGCTAATGGATGAATCACCTCTAGGTCATTAGCAGCTGCACCTCCTGAAGCTGGCTGGGAATTTGAGGGAATTGGATGTTTTTCTCCTCCACCAGGAGTGTGACTGAGCTGTGCCAGGAGCTCAGGAGATAAAACCCGGAGTGGCAGTGGCAGCCTGAAGGTGCAGCCGGGCTGCTGAGGCTCAGCCGCTGCCAGATCATTAATTAGTCCTTCATTAAAGTTCGGGATCTGCATATTGGATTAATGCTCAGGAGCAGCTGGCCAGCAAGGAGCTGTGCCACCCCCCATGGGCAGCCAGCAGGGTGACACAAGTCAGCCCCACCACGGCCCACAGAGCTCCTTAATAAAGCACATTAGAAAAGGATTTCTTTTCCGAGAAAAATAAAATATCATGTGAATGAGGAAGCAGCTATGTTCAAACTTTTCTGCAACAGAGGATGAGCATTGTTTGGGTTATTTATGGCTTTAAAGTACTTGCTTGCCACCAGAATTCTTTTTATCTTATGTGCTTCAAAAAAGTTCAAAAAGCCACGGAATTCTTCTGAGGTACAATTAAACCTGAGCCTGAGAGCTCACAGTAGTCTTACACTGTGGTTTAAGAAAGAAAGTGAAGAAGAAATCAGAATTGTTTGGAACTCAGAGACAGGTCTGTTAATCAGGCTTTTTCCTGTGCTCACAAACCCCAGGATACCCCCCAAAACCCAAAGTAAAACCAGTATTCATTGCAGGTTATTCCTCTGGGTTTGTTTTCTAGCTGCCAACCTTTGAGCATTCAAATGTGCAACCTTCAGGCCCCCATATGAACAAAGATATGAGAATGGGAACGTCACAAACTCTGTAACCTTTATTAAATGTACAACTGCATGTTTAGAAGAAAACTGTATATTTAGAAGAGAAAAACAGTTGGTAGTGTTCCATGATCTTCAAAAAATGTCCAGAAAGTTGAATATTGGACATTCTTGACCTTTCTAATACACAAATGCTCCAACTACAGAAGTAAAAATATAAAGTTTGCCCCTGGTATTCTACAGCAGGAAATAAAAAGCTGGACAAGGTGATGTTTTTAAGTTAACATCAGGAATTTTTTTTCCTAAAAATAAAGATTCCTCCATTCATTTGGAGCATTTGTAACAACTAAAATAAGAGCATGTTATATACCCTAATTTGTGAGCACTTATGGCTGCTGCCTTAGAAATTTAATTCAGATGTTGATACCAACGAGTTAAATATAATGTAGGTCCCCATGGAAATTATTCCAAATTTTATCTTCAGTCCACTCCATCTAAAGTTTGCAGGAAATTATTTTTAAGCATTTTTTGAAAACTCCAGTGGCTTATGCGAGAACCCCTATTGCTAACCTAGATGGAAAACACTTTTCTAGCTGGCATTTTACATAATTTAAAAAAAAAATATAAATCTACTGCTGAGCATGAACATACAGCTTAAAATTTCAATTGGATTGGCATTGTCCACTGAAGTATTTCCTGTGAACTAATTATCTTCTCATTCCTTCAACTAAAAATCTGAAAAGTCCCAGGGTTTTTTAAGCATTTCTTGCTTACACCACGGTTTGCTACAAGGTCAGGCTGTGTTTGGCAACGTGGGCAGAGACAAACGTTGCCATGTGCTTCCATGGTCACATTTTCTATCTGTTCCAGCCTAAAAGGGACATTTCTGGCAGGAGGGAAATTCCAATTCCAGGCTGCTGGTGCTGCTCAGTGTGGAGCAGTTCAGAGGAGCGGGCAGGAGGTGCTGCCAGAGCAGCACAGGGGAGCCAGGGCTGCCCCTCTGCACCTGGGGACAACATCTGGAACCAGGAGAAACAGCTGTGCAGACACTGGGGAGAAATCCTGCTTCAGGAGAAACAGCTGTGGAGATATCGGGGGACAACATCTGGTACCAGGACAAGCAGCTGTGGAGACATCTGGGAGAAATCCTGTTCCAAGAGAAACTGTGGGAGACATCTGGGAGAAATCTTGTTCCAAGAGAAACAGCTGTGGAGAGATCTGGGGACAACATCTGGAACCAGGACAAACAGCTGGGCAGACATCTGGGAGAAATCCTGTTCCAAGAGAAACTGTGGGAGAGTGGAGAAAAGAACTGCACCAGAGGAGCCACTGTGGGTCTTCTGAGCCTCTCCCACTCTGTGATCCCAGAATAGCACAAGCTCAGGACTATTTCTTCCCAATTTCACATGTGCACACTCGCTGGAGGTGACTCAGGAGCTGCTTTATGTAAGTTATTGATCTGGGGTCTATCAGCTGCTAAAAATTCCTGTCTGCCACTGGTGGGTGAGAAAATCTACTCAGGCAGCACAGCTGGATGACACTGTCACTAAGAGCGAGGACAGCTGGCCTGGCCCTTCATTAGCATTCCCAATTTCTATTAATTTCATCATCTCCAGCCCTGGTGGTGATGTCACACTGGAGCAGCAGTGGCCCAGCTCAAACCACCCTGCCCAGGCACTTTCAGTCTTGTTGCATTAATCATGGACATTTTCTGGAGCCACTGTCCCCCGGCAGCCGCTTCTCAAATCACTCCTGCCCCCATTCCCAGCCTCTTCTTCCCCTTCCCTGGCCCCTGCAGTTACCAGGAAAAGCTGAGGGGTTTTCCAGGCTGGTTTCCTCCTTTTTTCACTCCTGTTTACAAGCCAGGTTATTATTCTGAGGTCTCTGTGAGTGCTGAATGCTCTGGTGCCACTTCAGCGCCATCTCCTCAACTTCAAATGGACCAAAGAGTTCATAATTTCCTCCTAAATTCTTGAGTTTATTCTGAAAACAAAAAAGAAAGGATCTGAACTAAGCCCGAGCCCTTTCTGCTCACTGAGAATTAAACACTGTTATTAAATACTGGCTTACAAAAGACTGCCATGTTCATCAGGAGCATTCCTCTGCAAGTAAAGTGAAGATAAAACAGAATTATAAATGCTCATGTAACTTCTGTCTGCACAGTATTTTCCTGTCACAAGCATTTAGAAATACTTTACCCCACACAAAACCAGAATTAGACAGTTCTGGGCCTCATTGCATCACAGTGTGAACTGCTTCACACCAGGTTTTAGAATCAAGTATTTTGGCGTAAAAATCCATTAAAAATGTGTACATTTTTCTTCCATTCTTTAAACAGCTTTTAATGTTATTTCCATGGAAACCACTTATGAGCACATGCCTGATGTTTGTGGGTTCAAGCATCATCCAGGAGCTCCAAATCCCAAAGGCTGCATCAATAAGCTGAATTCCTAAGGTCCATTCCCAGCAATGGATACACACTGATGTTTGTTTACTTCACAAGCAGAAAACAGAGCTGCTTAACTCAGAGAAGTTTAAAGCAGACAATGTATATTTTAGGCCTTTTTCTCCAGTACAATTACTTTGCCTGCAGTACAGTCAGAGACAGATGAAAGCTTTTAAATAACAGGCAAAATTGGGTTTTGTAACTCCAAAAATGAGGAATTCTTTTCTTTTCAGGCTAGCAAAATTCATTCCCACATTGGCAGCAGCAGAACTTCTCCCAAACCTCTTGGTTAGCTGTGGTGAATGTCACATCCATTAAAACCTGATTATTTCACAAACAGCTCAGAACAAAGCAGGCAGCACCAGAGAAAGCTGAGGGTTTCTGGTTATTAGCAAACCCTTCAGTTTTTCAAGGGTTTAATACATCTGACACCCAATTAGAAGCAAAATATTCTCCCAATTTATTATTTTTCTTAATTATCTTGAAAGCATTTCTCGAAGGCGAGTGACCAATTAGTCTGGGGGGTGAGACACCGCAGAAAGCACTTGGGGTTCCCACAGGACAGGATCTGCTCTGCAGACTCGTAATTAAGGCACAGATCACTCTGATTTACATCCATTTCATAATTGCAACACTACTCATGTCACTGAGCTAAACCAAGAGTGCTTTCAGGTTTTTCTTTAGGAGCTTTTGGAATCAGGTTTTTTTTAGGGCTTATCCAGGCTTCTGGGAAAAGATCTGGTCACAGACAGCTTTTCTTCTAACCTTTCCCTTCCACTTTTTCTATTACCTCTTTGCTTTGAATGCTTAATAATTTTTGTACAACATTCGAGGCCTTTATAGCTTTCAATTTTTCACCTCTCCTTTCTGATTCCCCTTTTAAATTCACATTACTCGACCTCCTTGCTCTTCTTGCCCATTTTACCAACTCTGGGATCACAACAGTGTAATTAAAAATTTGCCTCAGCAAGCTCGAGCGAGCAGTCTGTGACAAACCAATAAAATTGCTAAATCCATTAATAACAGTGAATTCTCATGTATTAGGATAACAAATAATGAAGAATCTGTGACTCATTATTAATAAGAAATAATGAATAATGGGATATTGGGAAGTAATTCCTCGCTGTGAGGGTAGAGAGGGGCTGGGATGGAATTCCCAGAGCAGCTGTGGCTGTTCTGGATCCCTGGCAGTGCCCAAGGCCAGGCTGGACACTGGGGCTGGGAGCACCCTGGGACAGTGGGAGGTGTCCCTGCCATGGCAGGGGTGAAATGGGATGTTCTTTAAGAACCCTTTCAACCCAACCCACTCTGTGATTCTCTGATGTGATTCTGTGATGTTCCCAGCAGATCTGCTCGTACTTGGCAGTGGCTGAGCCCAGGCAGGTTGAGCTCCCACCAGCAAAATGTGCTGTAGGCCTCCCCAAAAAGCAGGAGCTGAGGCACAGCAAGCCTTGCACCCAACAGGCGCTGGCAGGGAGGGCTGGGGGCTGTCGGGGCCCCTCTCCCCTGCAGACCCCCGAGGTGAGGCTCTGCTCTGCTCCATCCCTGCTCCGGGGAGCTGGCTGCACCAGGCTGCTGCAGGAATTCCTTTCCTTTCCTTTCCACAGCGGGGTCTGAAGTGAGCAGCGAGCCAGAGATGCACTTCAGAAGGCAGGTCCCGAACGAGCCGGCTGAGAAAAGCCGGCAGTGCCATCCTTTGACTGAAGGATGTAAGGCATGTGCCGGGCAGGGCAGGAATTCCCGGCAGCATCCCTCACTCTGCCTCCCTGCCGTGCAGGGGTTTGGCACAGCCCTCCTGCCCGGAGTCTGTCCCCAGCGAGCTCCTGCAATGCCTGTTCTCAGGCTGGCAGAGATGTTAAAGGATTTCACTGATACACACAGAACGTCCCTGTTCGCACCCACCGTGAGGGATGTGCCAGTGTCACACAGACACAGCAGTCACACCTGGGCACACTCCCAGTGTCACACAGACACAGCAGTCACACCTGGGCACACTCCCAGTGCCAGTGTCACACAGCAGTCACAGCTGGGCACACTCCCAGTGCCACAGAAGAGGCTCTCTGCTCCTCCTGAGACCATACAATAAGCACCACCATAAAGCAAGATCAGAACAGGCACTCCTGGCACGATGACACAGCTGGGAGCAGGGCACCACATGCCCTGGGGTCATTATTGTGTAAGATCTCTAAGCTGACAACCTCAGACACAATGACTCTATTTATAGTGGCTCTACTTCACCAATTCACACTCGAAAAAATGATATAAATCTTTTATGAATGGCAGGTGAGATGCTTTAAAAGAATGTTTCCCATTATTAAATGTTAGAAAGATCAAAAAGCTGCTCATAGCTGTGGCTGTACTTGACATTGTTCCCTGGCTAAGGGCTCATTATCAGCTACTCACATCTATGAAATACCTGTATAGATGTAATATTATCACTATTTAAAGTCTGGTCATTCAAGTAGTTACAATTCTTGGTGTACCTCAAATTCTGGCTGAAAAGAAGAGCAGAAGAAGACACCAAAAGAAGGCACCTCTCCTGCTGGTGCCAGGATACTTAGAGAAACATGGAATGGTTTGGGTTGGAACTCAAAGATCACTCCTGCCATGGCAGGGACACTTCTGTTGCACTGTCCCAGGCTGCTCCAGCCTGGCCTTGGGCACTGCCGGGGATCCAGAACAGCCTCAGCTGCTCTGGGCACCTGTGCCAGGGCTTCACCTCCCTCACAGGCAAGAAATTTTTTCTAATATCCCGTCTAAACCTCTGCCAGATGCAAGAACAGAGATACGGTGCAAGCATGGGGACCTCCCCTCCTCCAGGACACTCTGGCTGTTTGTGGTTCTGCAGAGCGAAGGGAGGCAGGATGTGAGCACCCCTGGGTCCCTCTCTCCTGCTTTAGGGCACTTCACGGTGGATTTTTCCTCGTGGCCAGTCCCACCAGGACCCTGTGCAGAGCAAAGGGTCTGTTCCAGAGCTCCGGGCACAGTCCCTGCGTGCGTCACTCCTCCCCAAGCACAGCCACCTGCAAGATGTGCCAACAATTTCCAGTAACCTCGGACAAACAGAGGCTAATCACCGTGCCCAGCAATTCACAGCAGCCTTTTCTCGGTACAGATTGAATATTGCATTGCACTGAACCGTTTGACCAGAATCTCATTATGGCATTATGCGGTGAGAGGTGGAAAAGAGGGAATCTGGCCTTGGCTTTTACTTGTTCCATCTAAATGGACTGACAATTGGCTTTACAGCAATATTGGTGAGGAGCAAAGGGCAGGAAAATCTGCCCTTGGGAATGCGAGTTATGGGCTGCTACAAGAGGATGTTATCAACCATTACACAGCTTTCAAGCCTGAAGGGGAAGAGGACAACTGGCTTTTATACAGTGAAAACAATTTGAAATTGCTGAACATTTAGAAAAACAAATACAAACCACATCGAATGGTTTTGGGTTGGAAGGGACTTTCAAGTTCCACCATGGGCAGGGACACCTCCCACTATCCCAGGTTGCTCCAAGCCTCGTCCTACCTGGCCTCGGACAATCTCTTCCTTTATTGTCTGGAACATCTCTTAGCTGATTTTTCTTAAGTGCTCATGAAGCTAAATTATCATCTGTAGCGAGGGGAATCAAAAATTGAATCTAAATGAGAAGTTTTTAAATTCAAAGAAGGATCTCAGTGCACATTTAAATTTAAAGAAGAATCTCAGTGCAAATTTGAAAGTCCATGGGGATCAGATGAAGTGTAAAACACCTTGAGGAGGCAGAGCAGTTTAAACACTCAGCTGCCAAATTTGGCCCCGTCATTTTTTCACTTCACAACGTATCACTTTGCCCATGTCAGTGGCAGCAGGTTTTAAACAGAACTCAGCAAAGAGCATCATTTGCAGCCTCTCTGTGTTTAGTAATCGGCAAAGACACTGCTTTTTTGCTGGGCTTTTACTCGACCTCATCCGGTGTCGGAGTTTGAAAGCTCTTTTCTGGAGGTGCAGGTCCGGAGCAGACACCTCTCCTCAGAGTAGGCTGCACTGAATGATAAATAAATAACCATCAAACATCTCCAAATGCCAAACCCCAGGTACAGGAATGACTGCTGGCACTTCACTGCGACATAAATATCAATCTAAGGGTAGAAGATGACAAATTCTTCACAGACACGAGTTCTGCTAACTTAGCTGAGTTAGCTAAACCAAAAAAGCTGAGTTTGTGTTAAAGCCTGTGTTGCAGCGGGGAATGGGTCCATGACAAGCACATCTCAAGGAACCAGCCATGGGTACAGCAATTACTGCTCCTCCAAAGTAACCCGGGTGAGCTCTCACAGCAAGGTGAGAGCTGCCAGTGCTGCTGTGGAGGGATTTTTGTGTGTCCTCAGAGCCCCCAGAGCCGGGCCAAAGGAGCTGTTTGGCCATGGGGTTGAGGAACCCCGTTAGGGTGACACAAGGTAGGTGCCACGGAAGAGGTTCTGCTGTCACTCCTGCAGTTCGGCTGCGCTGTGAGGAAATAACCTCCCTGCTTGGCCGGGCTATCAATCCCGCACCCGGCAGGATGTGATTTGCACCCACACACATCCAAAAGGCTGCACATCACACCAGCCAAATGGAAAAACATCTCATCAGAGCATCACTGGCGAGGATCTTGTGGAGAGGAGAATTAATGCTGCTGGCCTGTGTCAACCAAGGTGGTGGAAAACATACCAAGTTTAATTTTAAAAAAATTTTTATTTTATAACCTTAGTCAGTTTTCACAGAATCACAGAATGAATTAGGTTGGAAAAGGCTTTTGTTATCATCAAGTCCAACCTCTGTTCGCTTTTGCCCCGGGGGAAGGGAATTAGAGTTTATTTCTATTGTCTCAACAGTCTGAGAGCAGCACAAGGTACTCCAAGGGTAGCATCCATCAAGGGCTATTAATGAACCATCACCTCCAAACAGCCCTGGAGCGCTCGGAGATACCTGGTCTGGGAAAGAAGAGATAAGAATTAGGACTTAATTAGCATCAGAAGCGATCTGTGACCAATAGGAAACCAAACACTAAGAACTACGTGACTTGGAACCAATGAACATTGAACCAGTGAATCTCTGGGGTTTGACTGCATAAAATTTGTGAAAAATCCAGTAAAATCCGTGCGTCACGGAATGATTTGCTCTGCATACCCGGGCAATGTGTAGATGAAATTATTTCTGTGATACATCCTGGCCAGAACAACATCCTGGCCAGAAATGCAGTACTGCCTTGAATCTTTAACACTCAAAATATTGTTGGAGGGTTTTTGTTTTTCCCGCAGCTTCGGTGACAAAGGGACAAAGATGCTGAAAGAATTCTGCTTCTTCCACAGAAAGGGAGCGAGCCTCACACCTGCACAGGGAATCAGCAGCAAAACCCATCAACACGAGCAATATGGATATTCTCACATCTATTTCTTTCTGGTTTGACTTTACACCTCTTTTTGCCCAGCCAGACTAAGGGGTTAAAGAGCCAGACCTGCTGAGTAGGGGAAATTCCCCTTTGTCATCACATAAATTGCCTGATTAAGGAGGATTTGAGTTGCCCTTGCCTGGACAGTCACGGATTCCCACACATCTCCAGGACAGGTCCACACAGCCCCATTCTTCACGGATTTCCAGGTAAATTAAACAAGTAATTCCTTCTTTGCTGTCCTGTTGAGAAATTTTTCTTGCCCCGAAGTCCTCTCAAAAATGAAAATAGCTGGGCTGGCTTTCGTTGGGTTTAGCAATCCTGGCACTGCAGCCTTCCCCATTTGAACAGAAGATATCAAGATTTAACGACTTTCTACTGGTTTTGCTTGAGAAGAAAGATATCCCTGAAAGCTGACTGTGTGTACTCCAGGATCTGTGACCCAGAACTTCACTAATAAATATATATATCGACTGTATGTGGATATTCCTTTCCTGGTACCATTTTTATTCTTATTCAACTTATCACCTAGCCCCATTATCTCATCTTCATGATTCAAACACTCTCGGAACATGATTTGAAAAAAACAATGTACTGAAGAACAGAGCCACTTAAAACTAGTTCACATGTCATGCCCTTAATTTACTGTAATGTGAAAAAATTTACCTTTGCTTCTGTCCTAAATGAGGTTCATGATCAGTTTGCAGCTCATCTCATTACATTTATATGCATGACATTACTACATTTGTAATAATGCTAGATGACACAGCTTCCAGCAAGAAGAAGAAATTGCCTCCCACTCTCACACAGGAACCAATTCCTACGTGTCAGTTAGAAGGCATTAAATTTTGGTACCAGCACATTCACAATCCCTGAATTATTTGTAGATTATATCATTTGAAAAACATGTAATGAATTTGCTCTCATGCAATTTAGAAAACTTAGCAGACTTCAAAGATTTCTTCATCATCAAAACATCCTGGTAGTTTGGCTAAGACATTCTCCCGAGCTGTTACTGAATTAGTGATCACATTTATCCCTGCAAATGGATTTAACTCCTAAACCAGCTCACTGCAGAGTCCCAGAGGTGTCAGTGGTTGTATTTAGCTTGGACACTCAGCAAACCACAGACTGGACAACTCTGCATCCTGGACTTGTGGTTACACAAATTGCACATTAGAGCACACTTCAGTTTTGTCACTGTCCCTACAGCACTGTCAAACCAAGAGAGATTTTGACTTCAGAAAGTCAAATTATGGAAGGGAAATTGTTATCTAAGAGGTTTATAACAGATACCTTGATAAAGAGTATCCCCTATTACTGCATTATACGCATTCTGATAAAAACATGACAAACCTTTCTGACAAATTATAGAGAATGGTCATTATGGAAAAGTCTTTGCCTCACAGGAATTCAAATGCATCTCCTGGTGACATTATGCCTACAGCCCCTTCAATAGCTCTCAGCTCAATTCCCAGCTTTCCTTTTACTGATGATAAACAGTGACTGCAATAACACAAATAACACAAAACCAGAGCAGCACTCTCCGGCTGCTGGAAAATTGCAAATGGGAAATAAGAGTTTATCTACGTAGAGACAGGCTGAGAGATGGAGCAGGGGCTCAGACAGAGCATGAATGTAGTAGATAAAGTGCATCAGTGATTTAGGTTTATTTTTAAATAACACATCCCTGAGCCATCTGGAATTGGGGTTCACATCTCCACACCCCTGGCTCTTGTTTCAGGACTGCAGAACACACTGTTGAGACCTGTGTAAAAATGCTACCTTTTTAACATTTTGCAGCGCCCCTTTCTTCAGTTTATCTTATATTTAGTGTAGACAGCAAAACATTTTGAGATGTGTGTCTGTGCAGAAGCCTTTCTGAAGGCTGTTTCTGAAAGCTGTACCTTCTCCCTTTTGTTTTAGTTACAGAGCTAATGTCTTTTTCGCTGCACTTATAAACCATCTTCACATGAAAGTGTCTCCAGCCTGAGTGTTTGCTCCTTTTTCACTGGGTGTTTATCATATTGTTCCTTCCTGCTTCCACACAAAACCTCCCACTGAGATTCGGAGGCAGCAGCCAGCCAGGCTGTGCATATCCAACTGCCAGCCCTAATGCTTTCATGCCTCATTAAGTGACCTCCTGCTCTTTTGTGCACTTGCCCAGCGTTTTTGGATGTCCAGCAGCAGCAGCAGCACATCTGTCACAGGAGAGCAGCTCCGGGGTGTCCGTCCCACCACGGCTCTGATGGATCTGGAGACAGACACAGGGCAGTGCCCAATGTTCCCGTGCAGGGCCCAGAGCTGCCACTGACTCTGGGGATTTTTTTTTATTATTATCCCGAAAGCAAACAGAGAAAGTTGTAAGCGTGCTCTGCTCAGAGTCATCTCTATTCCATGGCCTTCCTAACTCAACACACCTTATCTCAGTGTTTGCTTATACATGTACAAGACTGCGCGAGCTTTCCATCAGATTTTGAGAGGAATTCTCCACAAATCCATTTCTCGCGTCTCCCTTTTTTTTAGACTGTAAAAACTTCTTTGATGGTCTTATTCATCCTTTGCTGTACACGAGGCACAATTACTAACATTGCTACTATAACTTGCTGAGAGACCCTGCCCGAAGCGCCCAAGGCCACGCCGCGCCAGGCGACACCGCGCCTCAAGAACGCGAACGCTGCGGCTTTAAGGAGGCGGTCGGGGCGTGTGCCCGGCCCGTCATGCCGCTCGGGGGGCCGGGCCGCTGCCGTGCACCGCCATGTACCGCCTGTGCCGCCTGTCCCCGCTGCTGTCCCCGCTGCTGCCGCCCGTGGCCCCGCGCTGCGCCCCCCGGCCCGCCTGGGCCGNCCCGCGCCCAGGTACGTGAGGGCTGAGGGGCCGCCTGGCCCTGCCCGCCGAACGCCGCGATCGCAAAGCGTTCCCCGGCTCTCTGCCGGGGTCTGTCAGTGTTCTGGAGGTGTCTTCACCCCCGTCGCTTCTGCCATCCCCCGTGCGATCAATAAATGGTGTTTATCCCCGGTTTCTGTGGGGTTCTGCAGGTTCGCACCTGCTGGTGGGCACGTTGTCAGTGTGGGCTTTCTGCAGTTTCATTTCTACGGCGTAATTTCTGCTGTCTGGTTGAGAACCATCATGGAGTGTTTCAGATATGTTTTTACGCTTTAAATGGCCTGAATGATGTGAATAAAATCGGTTTTGTAGCAGAAATACTGTCACAGAGTGACGTGGAAATAGGCAGCAGCTTTACTTGCTAAGCTGGACATTATTCCGGACATGACTGCCCTGGGTACTCCAAATAATATCTGTCGAAATGGTTCTTTTTTTACATTTGGCTTCAATACCATTCCTGGCGTGTGGGCCTGTGAATACACGTGAATTGGAATGGACTTGGAAATCAAAACAAGCAATTTTTCAGTCCTTATGAGGACTGAAAGACCGTAAGATCGTAAAACTACAAGAATCAGGATAAGCTGAGCTACACAATTCCCTGTTTCTGTATTTGTATGACTTCCTGTCAAGATGAAATACAAAGTAACACAAATCATTACAAGAGAGAAAAACAGCAAACAACTGGAGGTTTAGGGTTTGGGCAGGTGGTGTGCTTACCTTGAGGGTTGTAAGATTGTCGTGTATGGTAATTTACAATCTTAGCAAGTTCAAGAATTAATCAAGAATATTTTTCTTCTAATTTGTATGCCTTGAAACCACAGTGGGACAGTGGTGGCAGGCACTTGGTGGCTCTACCTGTCCTGTGGTGGCTGTCACATTGTCCTGACTGCTGCTGAGCTCAGCTGGACAGAAAGGACGCCTCCAATATTTCCTGACAATTGCTGACTAATTAGAGACAAATCCTGAGGTTTTTGTGGAAATGTTTTCTTTCTTCTCTGGCGAGCATGGGAGGTTTTCCAAGGGCTACCAACACAGCTGCTCTCCTTTGATTTCTTTTCGTATTGCTTTGGGATATGGTTCAGTATGAAATTCTGCACTTAAAATGTACCCAAAGAAAAATCTATCCCTGACTTCTACCGTGACAAACATTTTCAGTGCAGTTGGGCTCTTGAGCCTAGCCCTGGCATGTCCCTGCAGTTTTCTACACCGAGCAACCGAGTTGGTTGTTGCTGTCAACGCTTGCAGTTCTTCCTTTGATCAGCTCAGCCATTAAGGGTGATTTATAGGAACTTAAACTTCGGATCTCTTCCATCAGGGAGCTGTTACTAAGTGGTACCAGGTGGGCTTCCAGTGCCTCTGGCTGCTTAGCCCTGGAACAAAAAGCTGAGCAGTGGGTGGAAGCAAATAGCTCTGACACCTCAGTCTCATGGCTCCAGCAGCTGTGTGGGTGTGCCTTGGCACACACTGGGATCAAATAATCTGGTTTTAATTATGAAACCTGAATTGTGTAAGAATTTACACCAAGATCAGTGCTTCCCTTTGACAGGAATAGTTGGGAGAAGGGAATTTCTCTGGGCTCTGCCACAGCATCTGCTGTGCTGATGTGGAAAAGAAGTGAGTTACTGTCTTCCCAAATCACCCTGTGTGCAAGAAACGTTCATAATTCCAGCTAACTGTAATAGGATCTTGTGCTTAATGCTAACAAACACTTCCAATTGTTTTCTTTTTAGGATGCAGGTGAGCCCCTCAAAAAGACAGCCACTGATTCCAGTGCTGAAAACAAGAAGCTCAACAAATCCCAGCAGCTGAAACAAGTTTTTAAAGAATATGGTGCTGTAGGGGTTTCCTTCCATGTTGGAATTTCCTTAGTATCTCTGGGAATCTTCTACCTGGCTGTGTCAAGGTGAGGTTTGTACAGCTGTCTGGCACCTCTAGGTAGGGGCAAAAGTAAAATACATTTACCATTGGGCTTATCTCTGACAGGAGACAGGCACTTTATGCCTACTGGACCTATAATTACCTCCTGAATTTTGAGTATGGATGGGTCCATAAATGGAGCTGATCCCCCATCAGGCATGAGACAAGGGAGTTGTACATGGCCATTCTGCACAGGTTCATCAGCAGGGAAAACAGCAGACACAGCACCAGCATAACTCACCAGACAGAAAATGTATTTGTGTTGCAGATATCTTTTGTTCTTGCTTGGCCTGGAGAGATAGAGCCATGCAAAAGTGCTCTGGGGCTTAGAGATAAACATATTTTTCTGGGTATTGAACACAGTTTGTGCAGCTGAACTGCAGAAAATAACAGCCACTAGAACAGGTTTAGAGTGAAAATGTGAGAGAACCGTGCAGGAGTCAGGTGGGGAACTGTGTGTGTGGCTTTGTGGGAATGCATCAGTACATGAGGAATTCTAGCTGAGGAGACAGGGGAATGTGCTGTTACCCCCAACATTCCCTGCTGCTTATTCCTGACTCCATGGGAATATGTGAATGTCTGAGTTCTCCTGTTTACTACATTGTGGCACAGGGTGACATTTCCTTTAGGTATGGTTGAATCCCTGATGAAATCTGCTCTGTCTGTATTAATGAATTTGATGGATAATGCCTATTCGAGATTTTTAACCCTTCCTTCACTTGCTGGATTTTAGATAATTTGTAATTTTGTACACTGTTAGAACACTAAGCCCAGCAGCAGGTACCTCATTAGGTTTGCATTGGTTTGTGCTTAGGTGATAAGTTCCCCCAAGACACAGAACAGAGTTTAACATCAAACTTGGGAAGATGAAACTCCAACACAAACTCCCAGTAACTTTTTAAGAAACCCTTAGCAGAGAAACTTTGTCTCTGAAGGCTGAGTAGGAATTGCGACAGACAAAATGTTGCGAACACAAAACCAGCGCTTGATATTTTTTATCTGAACCTAAAGCAGCGTCTCCTCTTTGCACAGCGGCGTGGACATGAGCGTGGTGCTGCTGAAGCTGGGTTTCAGCGAGGCCTCCCTGCAGTCCAGGATGGCAGCTGGCACCAGCACCTTCCTGCTGGCCTACGCTGTGCACAAGCTCTTCGCCCCCGTGCGCATCAGCATCACCGTGGTGTCCGTGCCCTTCCTGGTGCGCTACTGCCGCAAGGCCGGCCTCTTCAAACCCCCTGCCTCCTCCCCCTGAGCCCCTCCTGCCTCCTCTGCCTTCCTTCTCCAGTGCTCCACATCCACCTCGCTCTTCAGGTGCAAAGTTTCTTTCAGACTTACTCGGGTTCAGGTTGATCTATCTTGCGTTTCTTACTTGTTCTTTCAGGTAAATGTCACTGTGAAAAGTGCTGTCCTTGTCTCCTTTCTCTTTTGCCACTTGTTCTTAGGAAAAACCTGTTCAAGTGGGACCTGGTTTGCACTCCAAGTGGGAATATAAATGCTTGACAGTGAGCACAGTTCTGGGTCTTTATAATCCAGCTTTTGAGCCTTTTTTTTTTCTTTTCAAAACAGTCATAGCTTTCATTTATTACTGTGTAGCTGAGAAACTGTGAGATTGTCTTTCCAGCAGAATAAACAATATCTCACTACATGGGTAGTTCCCTTGATAAGGGCGTGTATTGGAATCTACAGTGGCAGGTGGGTGTTTCTTTGTTAGAAGAGGCATTTATTACAGCCCTTCTTGCAGTACAGCACAGGCACTGAACTCACTTCAGTAGGAGTACCCATGATTAATTATTGCTGTCATAATTGCTTTAATCACAGTAGGCAAAGCACTGTTCTGAAACTATGTGTAGTGCTTCCATAGTCCAAGATTTTATTGTTTGGAAATGTGCTGGCTGGGAGCCAGCCTTACTAAAGTCCTTTTGTTTTTTAAATGTCTATAGACCCAGAAGGAATCCTGAGTCTACTGAAATCAGTGTAACCACAAACAACATCAAGGCAGAGAAAAGCCAGGAAGTTTTAATATTTTGAGATCTGGCTTGTACTGGAAACACTTTTTTTTTTTTAATCCTAAGGCTAACCCCATCAGCTTTCTGCTCCTGTGGGTGAAACTCAGATCTACACCTGAAGTCCAAACATTCCAATTCCCAGCTTCCCAGGAATTCCTGTGCTTTGGGCTGAGGCTGGTGAATGTAGCAATGAGGGGGTTTGGCCTCTCCTTATGGGGACACTGTGGTGTTAGACTGGACTTAGAGGTGTGGATATCCTCATTCCACCTCCCAGTCAACCTGAAGACTGATCCTAAAACAGATCAATTAGTGTCACACTGGGGTAAGCCTGGGTTTTGGGCTCAGGCCGGTGCTGCTCGGAGAGTTTGAGCAGAGCTGGGGCTCTTTTCTGAATTATCTTTGTGCTTGTACTTACCCCGTGGTGGCTCTGACAGATCTGTTCACACAGAGCTCTGATTCAAGTAAAATAGCAGGAAAATACCCTGATGCTTTTAATTTTTGTTAAAATATACAAATAGGAAGGAAGTGTGGAGTTTTGATGAGAGTTGTCTGAGGGAGGAAAGGAGGAGTAAATAACTTCTTGTTAGGAGCAGCCTCTTGCCTCCCCTCAGCCAGAACATTAAATTGCACCTTAACTCCTTCCCCCCACAGAAAGTCCCGGGTTTCATGTGGGCCAAGGATAAGAACTCCAAAATAACTCTGAGGCAGCCTTGTTTACTACAGTTAGAATAATTTCTGAGAAGGATGTTTTGTCTTAAATGTGATAAAGGAGGAATATTCAAAGTTTCTTTTTCAAAATCATATGTAAAGCTGAAATCATTTAAGTCAGTAGATGGCACCAGCACTAGAGAATTTTCTTGCTGTAAAGAAACAGCTTCATTATAAATTGTGACCAGAATTCTAATTATGGTTGTATGAACTACTGGCAGTTTGTTTAGATGAAGTTTTTTGCAAAGTATATTTTAAATTAATTCGAGAATATATTTTGAATTCTGGAATCCTTGCTTATAGAAGGATCATTTTTTAAAAACCTGTTTGTAAAATAGCAAAGTCTTATCCTGAAAAGACAATAAATTGCTTTCTCTTAGTTTGCTTAAAGTGTTTTACTGGAAGAGTTGGCCTTGATTTTCGTGGCAAGGGGCCTGACCCTTGGTCTATCTTAAGGAATGTCTTATAAACATCTGGTATTGATATTTGCTGTTACCCAACATCATTTGAAAGTACTACTGAGAGAAAGGGCTGGAAAATGTTATCAGATGGGAGATCCTTGAATAACTTCATTGGAAAAAGGCCAGAGCAGGCCAAGCTTTCAATAAACCAGCAGGTTAAGTAGCAACACATTTGGTACTTACCTGGTAATCCTAAATTGGGATTGTGGGATGGTGAATGACTCTGGTACCAGCACTTTGAGCTTCCTTTTTGACAGAGGTGGGAATTAAACTTTGGGAATTCAGCTCTGGGACCAGGAGTGCAGCTGTGCCACAAGGAACCTCACTCACCCTGCTGGGTGCAGTATAACCAGTCTTTATTTTACAAATTGAGCGCTCACATTTAAAACTAGAGACAAAACCAATTGCCACATCATTTTTAGAACACTTGAAACAGGCATTCACCTTGCTCAGTTGCAGGTTACACCACAGGTAAGACACCCTGAGCAGCAGGGAGGGAGGAGCAGGCATCTCCAGGATATTGCACTGTTCCATGAGCCAGAACAACTTCCTTGTGGTGGAACAATGAACCATTTGCAGCACAGGAGCCTCCAACAGCTTCATACTTATATCAGCAAATCTGGCCCACACGGAACTGATTTCAAGTACATTAAATATTCCACAAGCTCCAGCTAGAAGTCAAATAATTTTATGCTGCAATTCGACTTTAAGACACCACCAACCCAAGGAATTGCATCCCAATTGCCACTAGATTCCAAGACCTGCTTTTCCTATTGTAAGCATTACAGTAGTCACAGTACAAGGCTCCTCTTGTCCATCCCACCAGTCACCCTCCCAAAGCTATGTTTTGGATGGGGCAGCACCATCACTCTTCCTGCTGGTGGGAATCTTGGTAGAGTTGGCTGTGATCCAGGGATGGAGCAGTACATCCTTCAGGGGCAGGCGATGGAAGGGGTTGTGCTTCAGGAGCTTGGAAATTAAATCCCTCGCACCTTCTGTTACAAACGGAGGAAACTTGAATTCCACCTAAGGAAAAAAAGGGACATCAAAGTATGCAAAAGTTCCAAAGGGCTCTACTCAACCTCCAGTTACCCCTTGAAAGCTGTGCCAGCCTTGCAGGCTGTGCACCTTCTGCCTATTGAGGTGAGATCAAATCACTTCATTATAACCCTGAACAAGCTTCTCACTGATTGTGAAAGTATTTGTGTATTTATGTGCTTGTTTTCATTATGCTTCAAACTCAAGTTTGCTGAAACCTTTCTAGAACTAAAAGCATGACCCAGCCAATCCAGATAAGCACTGGCACTTACCCTGGAAATAGCTCTGTAGGTTTCTTGATAGGTTTTTGTTTCAAAAGGTGGTTTTCCTACAAGGAACTCATAGCACAGAACCCCCAGGCTCCAAATATCCACCTTTTCATCATGTGTTCTTCCCTCAATCATTTCAGGAGGCAGATAGTCAAGTGTCCCACACAGAGTTGTTCTCCTGAAGAAAAGTCCAAGTTAATCATTGATTAAGGTAATTAGAGGATCTATTATAAGAGCTAATGCTGGCAATCATCTGTACCTCAGTGCAATCCACCTGAATGGACTCAGCACCACCAGAGCAGCTGGGAAAGAAAAGCCAGCAGGACATTTTCTACCTCTCCTGAAACTATCTCAGTCCCTGCAATCAGTCAGTCTTAGCTCCTTTCTTCACCCCACTTGCTAGAACAAATCTGTTCTTCCCTTCTCAGGTGCAATTTCCCACTCTCTTAGAAAGAACCAGTGTAATGTTTGAGTCCAAGTGCAGGTTTGTCATCTCAGGGACCACAGTAACCCTAACCCAACCTCCCTTTCAGGGTCAGCAAGGTTTGAACTAAAATCCAGGATAACAAGCCCCCTGTCACACCAGTGGCCTGTCAGGACCTTTGTTGTAGCAGCATTTCCCCAGTATTCCAAGAAGTTCCCACACACCTCCCTTCCACAACTGTGTGACACAAAATGACACTAAAGAAGGGTTTCAGTGCACAAGAGACTGAATTCTCACCTAGAAGATGGAGCATGCACAGACCACCCAAAGTCAGCAATTTTTAACTCTCCATTTGACCCGAGCAGCAAGTTCTCTGGCTTGATGTCCCTGTGGATCACACACTTGGAGTGACAGTACGAGAGGGCATCTGCAAGTTCTGTGATGTACTGGGTGCAAAAAGAACAATCTGTAAGCCACAATCTTTAACACACATTGTCACCTGAGTTTATCTGGCTGCAGCACAGCCTTTTTGAGGCATAATTATAGTTTTAAGTTAAAGCAATTATTCCTTAACCCTTGAAGCCTGGCAGTACAGGCTGTGCCTTGCAATATTAGGCAATTCTGAACATAAATTCCTGCACAGCACCAAGTCTTCCCAATTATTTCCTGCCCAGATGCCAACTAGCAGGTCAGGAATCTCAGCTTCCCCCAGCAGAACACAGAACTTGATCTGGAGGGCTGGCTCTATCCTGCAGACATTCCAGGCACACAGGAATGGAGAGGAAGCTGGAACAACCTACAGTAGCAGTTCTTTGCTCATCAAACTTGGTGAGCCTCTGCAGTTCCCTGTAGACCTCTCCACGAGGCGCATGCTCCAGGATCAGGTAGACTCTCGTCACATCATGGAAGTAGCCATATAATCTGAGAATGTTGGGGTGCCTGCAAAGAGATTTCAATGTTCTTCTGAACCAGTGTTTGTCTAAAACTTTTCATTTCCCTGTCCTGCTTCCCCCCACCGCTTTAAAGGCAAGCACAGAAATTTCACGTCATGCATGTTTCTTCAGCTCACAACACACAAAAAAATCTTATCATTAAGAAGAAACCTTATAATAATCAAGGTTACTTTGGATGTAAACAAAGAGTAAGTAGTCACTAAACTTTACCTAAGGTGAGACTGTATTTCCACTTCTCTTCGTAGTTGATGTTCTACACCAGCCTCCTCAAGCTGTGTTTTAAAGAGCACTTTCAGTGCAAGAATAAATTTGCTCTGTTTTTCACGTGCCAGGTACACATTCCCAAATTTTCCTTTCCCCAGAGGACGACCAATTTCAAAGTCATCAAGAGACCATTGCCTTCTGCAAGAGGAAAGTTAAAAGCTGGATAGTTGTGCTGGCTTTGACTCAAATTTACAGTTTATAACATTCCTGTTCAAAAGATGCTTAGTGCTCCAAACTAGATTTTAATCTTTCAGAAAACACCTAAGAGAATAAAGGCATTGAGATTTTTCAAGAGGAAGTTATGAAAGCTATTTTCTTTCTTCCTGAAGCTTTTGCAGACACTACAACAAAATGAAGACTGTTTACGAAGCTGGGCTCCTTGAGATACTCCTAACCCAGACACATCACCAGGGCATGGCAAAACAATTTAAAGTTGCCATAAACAAATCCAATTTCATCCCAAATTAGACTCCAGCCTCCTGCCCAGATGAAGTGTTTTCATGCTTTGTTTTCAGGAGTACATCTCATGACTGGGGCAGCAATCAGTGCTCTCCCATGGGAAGAGCTGCTCTGCATTTAGCCCAAACTTTTCTTTAGATTACAGCAAGTCCTTGTTCCTGACAAGCAGCAGGTCAAAGGCTGCTTTCCTTGTGCTGTGTCTGCAGAGTGTGGGGGTCACCAGGCTCCACAGCCAAGGCAACTCCAGCAGGGCTCAGTTATCTGGAATCGGGGCATAAAACTTACTTTTTAGTCTCTTCACTTTTCTTCTTAGCAGTCTCTTCAGTTTTCTGTTTAGAGGTGCTTTCTGCTTCAGGGTTTTTAGCTGTGTACAGAAAAGGAAATTAATTTATGAAGCAGACCCACGGGAACACACATAGGAACAAATCTAATCCCTGTGCATCATCTAAAGCAGCTTTTAGAATCTATTCCACGACACTTTAAGCAACCTAGCATAGCTGACTGCTAGGAGAGAAACAGCACTGGCAAAATGTAATTTTAAAAACTTTCTGAGCATAAAAACCCATGAATTCTTTCCCCCTCCCAATACAAAAGTATCCTCGTGCATGAATCTAATCTTGGAAAACCTGTGAGGTCTGAGTGCCGATCACAGTAACTCCCAGCTGGCTGCTGAGCACGTGGACATTTTTAACACCATATTGGCTCTAACTGGTTAATTCAGAGATAGATTCACAAGGATGGTGCAGGAACACCCGAGGTGAACAACGTGCTGCTCTTCTGTTTGGGGGCACAACCCAGAACTTCCCTCCAGGACTGTCCCTGGCTCAGCAGCAGCAGCTTCAGGAGCATCCTGAGCATCACAGCAGTGCCCTCGTGTAACTCCTGCTCGGAATTACCAGGTGCTGCAGCCTGGGGAGGTTTCTCAGAGCTCTTGGTGGCAGCCTGAGGTCTCACAGGGTCCTGCTGGGGCGCTTTGGGCCGGGGCTGCTGCGTTGCTTGGCTGTTGGACGCTTTTTGGGCTGACAGCACAGGCTTTTGGGGCTGCACAGGAACGCGCTGGGCAAAGTTTGCAGGACACAGAACGCGCGCTGGAGCTCCACTGGTGAGTGAGCGGCCCTGGGCTGAGTGCTGCGACACAGGGACACGTCTGGGGACATCCCCGATGGGATTGGCAACCTTCAAAGAGAAACGAGAATGCGTTCATTGGGCAACAGAGCACCAGAACCTTTCTGGCCCCGTTCAGCACGGCAAAGCCATAAGAAGCACTTTAACAGAAACGCTAAAAGTCATGGATTTAGATTATTTAAAGGAAATTTTTCTTATGCTGTTCCAAACACTTACCAGGCCTATTTGGTTTTATGTAAAATAACGAGGAAGCACCTGTATTTCTAAATGGAAAAAATACATAATCAGGGTGATCTTGAGCACTGCTGCACATGTGTATAAATGGTGACATGGACACAGCGCTTGCCTTTAAATACTGCATCTATAATAATCGGATTATACACACTCGCTTTCTCTTTAAAGACTCTTAAATAGTTAAAATATAAAGAGGACTTCACCGTTTAATAAGCTATGCTAATGATAACTTTAAAACGCAGCTCTGGGCTCAGTTTTCTCCAGGAGAAAGCTACTGAAAGACAAAATACTAGTTTAAGATCTGTAGTTAATATGTGATGGATAGAAACAAACCTAAAAAGTAAAAACTGAAAATCGCCACTCCCTAAACCGACCAGAATTTTAATGGTAAGCTCCCAGGCACCGAGACCAAGGATCCCGCAAAGGAAATGCTCAGGAGGAGGAGCACAAACCGCGTATTTCGTACCTTTACCTTGGCAGCGCGGCCGGGGTACGCGGCGTGGTTCTCCTTCGTGTTCCTGTCCATAGCGCCAGAGCGGCTCTGGGAGGGCGAGAGGGGGTCACGGGGGGCAGTGAGCGGAGCACAGGAGGTCTCGGATCCCCTATCAATGACCACTGCTACCGATCCCAGCCCACCCCCTCACGCCCTCCCCGGGCCCGGCACTCGCCCGGAGCCGCCGCCTCAGGGCCGCCGGAGCTGTTTGAATTCAAACCGCCGCGCCTTAAATACCCCTTTAAACC
>VWZP01009913.1:1155680-1189107 GCA_013396995.1 Dicaeum eximium | reverse complement strand
CCACCTGTGGCCGCCGCCTCCTCCGCTCCGCTCCGCGCCCGGCAGCGCCGCCAGGTCAGTCCCGCTCCCGCCGCGCTCCCCCCGAGACACCCCCAGCCGCCCCCGGGCCGGGCCGGCGAGCGGCGCTGCTGCCACCGCGCGCGGGGCCGAGCGCGAGCGGGGCCATTGTGTGGGTGCCCCCCCGGACGGGCCGAGCAGGGCCGGAGCCTCCCGGTGCGTCTCGGCCGAGCGGCCCCGGGCAGCGCCACGTGCCGCCAGCGCTTCGGGGCGAGCGCCCAAGTGCGAAGGCAGCGCCCGGGCCGGCCCGAGCAGCCCCGGCAGCGCCCAGAGCCGGGCCGGCGGCAGCGCGGCCGCTCAGCGAACGCGGCCCCGTGAGGCGCTGCTGCCCCGCGGGTCCCTGCGAGCCAACTCCGGTCCGCACCCGGCGCTCGTGAAGAACTGCGATCCGAGGCAACTTTTCGCTGTCCCCGCGGTGCTGAAAACAAGAGCGAAGGAGAGCCTGGTTGTGTGTGTTGGTGTTTACAAGCGGTTCAGGATAGGTAAAAAGAAGATGTCGGGTCGCCGTGTCGCTGCAGCGTGTGACAGACGACAGCTGCCCCGGGGCATGGGGAGCATGGCAGCGCCGCTGCTCGACCCGCGCCCGCTCCGCCTGCCCTTTCTGGAGGCTGACGTGAGTAGCACTCGGCGAGGGGACGGTTCGCGCTGGGGTCGGGGCCGGGCCCGCATTGCCGGGCAGCAGCAGCGCCAGCCGCTTCATTCCCAGCCCGTTCACGTCGCCGTGTTTGGGATCCGGGGTCTGGCGGAAGCGCCGCTCCGGAGCTTTGCGGCTGCGACACAAAAGAAGCCCCGGGCTCCTCCCGCGGGCGGTGGGGGCCGGGCCCGGCCGCTCCCCGCCCGCCATCCCGCCCCGAGCGCGGCTCTGCGGCCTCCGCCAGGGGCGAGGGGAACGGGGAGAGGGATCCCCGCAAGGGGGAACGGAGGGATGCACCCTCGGGAGCCCCGCAAGGGGAGGAATGGGGAGAGCGACCTCCGGGAGCCACGGAAGGGGCGGAATGGGGAGAGGGACCCGCAGGAGCCCCGGAAAGGAGAACGGGGAGATGAACCCCAGGATCCACAGCGGGGAAGGGATAGGGCGTCGGGCCCCCCCGGGAGCCCCGAGGCGGGATCGGGGTCGGGAGCCCCGAGGCGGGTTTGGGGTTTGGGGTCGGGAGCCCCGAGGCGGGGTTCGGGGTTCGGGGTTTGGGCTTTGGGGTCGGGCCCCGCCATCTCCCGCACCCCGGGGGGGCTCGCGCGTCCCCTCGCGTGACGCGGGGGGTGTGGCGGTCCCGTGACGCCGCCCCGTTGTGTCGCCCCCCGCCAGAGCCGCCTCCCATCGATGTGCGGGCGCTCGATGCAGCAGCCTTCGCGGAGGAGCGTCCTGCGGGCCCGGCCGCCCCCGCCGCTGCCGCCGCCGCCGCTCGATGCGNGCCGGGATTTTCATTTACACTGAAAACAAGCGCAACAGGTTTTTCCTCCCCTTTTCCTCCCCTTTGCCCCTTCTTTTCGTCCCTCTTGCTTCCCCCTTTTCCTCCCGTTTTCCTCTCCTTTCTCCTCTTTTCTTCCCTTTTCTCCTCTCTCTTCCTCCCCTTTCTCTCTTCTTTTCCTTCCTCTTTTCCTCCCCTTTCTCCTGCCTCTTTCTCCCCTTCTCCCTTTTCCTTCCCTTTCTCCCACCTTTTCTTCCCCCTTTCCTCATCTTTCTTTCCCTTTTTCCTCCTCTTCCTCCCCTGCTTTCCTCTCCCCATCTCTGCTTTCCACCAAAACCACAGCAATGTTTGGTGCCTGCCCTGAGATTTGTTCCCAGGTTCTGGTGGTTTCATGCAACTCTCTTGTATGTGATTTCTGTTCTTCATTCCAGGCCCCCCCAAGGCAGTCCCTGCTCACAATGTATAGGACAAAAGTCAGTTTGAAAGACCGCCAGCAACTTTACAAACTGATAATTAGTCAGCTGCTCTATGATGGATACATCAACATTGCCAATGGCTTGATAAATGAGATCAAACCACAGTCTGTCTGTGCACCCTCTGAGCAACTGCTGCACCTAATTAAGTTAGGTAAGCCAGAATCTAAAGCTGACATAAAAGTCTAGTTTCTAATTCCCCAGTGAATTCAGAGGTTGGTGTCACTGGAAAGACAGCTTTGATGCAAAAGTGGTGTGTGGTAATAGCACAACACTTGTACTTTTGGGTACAGCCTTTGCCTCTGTGGGGTTTTTGAAGGGCATTCCTCTTTCAGTACCAACAAACCAGATCCCTGAGTGTTGCCCAAATCTGTTTGAACTCCTCCAAGGACACTCAGGGCTCTGGGTGAGTGAACAGGATCACTGAGCCCACAGATCTGAGGGAAAATCTTACCCTCACGTTTCTCCTGACCTTAGAAATAAATAATTCCTATCTGGTTGTTCCTGACAGCTTTGGAGAGGGAGCAAGTCCTTCCATTGGCAATCTTTGCTGGCTTTTATATATCAGTCCCCAGGAAACAGCTGCACTCTGTGGGGTCTCAGCAGGGCTGTCACCTGTTCCCTCCCTGTACTTCCCTCTGCAGTGTGGGGAGAACAGGGAAAACCCCTGAGCTGCTGTTGGAACAAGCTGTCCAAGTCCTGGAAGAGCTCTGGCCATGAAACCATGTGTAACTCAACTGGTTCTGCTGCCTGAACTAGCTGAGTTCTGTGGGTATAAATCTGTGAAGCTTTGTGTCTGTTTGAAATGCAAATTCTAGACTTGAAACGAGCAGATGAAAGCAGCACAAAGACCACCACTGGGCTGAAAACTCTGGTGTCTGCCCACTCTGTTGCCACTTCCAGTGCTGAGCCCTCTGGTCTGTAGCTGCATCTTGGAAATAAAAGTCTGTGAAGTGGGCTTAAATAAGACCAGCAATTTTTTTCCTCCGTGGTGCTGGGATAGTTTGGCTTCAGTGCCATAAACAGGAAAAGAATCAGTAAATGCTTTGGGGTTTTTCCTTTTAATAGTGCTGGGGCTTGTTGCTGCTCTGTGCAAAGCCAAGCAGAGGCTGTCTGTGGTCAGAGACTGGATCTCAGTGCAGTTATCAGCACTTTGCAATCCTCACTGGGGCGTTCCAGAGCTGCTGCGGGCTGTGCCTGCCCCAGCCCAGCCCCGCTCCCACTGCTCCTCCCCGTGCTGTGGGACCGGCCCTGCCGTGCCTGCCCCAACCCAGTCCTGCCCTGGGGCTGCCTTTGCCAAAGCCTTCCCTGGGGCCGTGGCAGGCTCAGGGAAGGTGCCAGCGCTGCCCTGCCGTCCCCAGGCATGGAGAACGACGACAGCGCCGTGCAGTACGCCATCGGCCGCTCGGACACCGTGGCGCCGGGCACTGGCATCGACCTGGAGTTCGACGCCGACGTGCAGACCATGTCCCCCGAGGCCTCCGAGTACGAGACCTGCTACGTGACATCCCACAAGGGGCCCTGCCGCGTGGCCACCTACAGCAGGGACGGGCAGCTGATAGCCACCGGCTCGGCCGACGCCTCCATCAAAATCCTGGACACCGAGAGGATGCTGGCCAAGAGCGCCATGCCCATCGAGGTAAGGCCTGGAGTTACCCTGGGAATTGTGTCCATGCCCATCGAGGTAAGGGCTGGAATTACCCTGGGAATTGTGTCCATGCCCATCGAGGTAAGGGCTGGAATTACCCTGGGAATTGTGTCCATGCCCATCGAGGTAAGGGCTGGAATTACCCTGGGAATTGTGTCCATGCCCATCGAGGTAAGGGCTGGAATTACCCTGGGAATTGTGTCCATGCCCATCGAGGTAAGGGCTGGAATTACCCTGGGAATTGTGTCCATGCCCATCGAGGTAAGGGCTGGAATTACCCTGGGAATTGTGTCCATGCCCATCGAGGTAAGGGCTGGAACCTCTCTAGGAATTGTGTCTGTGCCATGCCCATTGGCACAATGAATTGTTCATGCCAAACCCATTGGGATAATGAATTGTATCCATGCCATGCCTGTTGAGATAAGGGATTGGAATCACTTTAGGAATTGTGTTCATGTCATGCCCATTTGGATAATGAATTGTAACGTCTCTGGGAATCCTATCCATGGCATACTCATCAAGATAAGGGGTTGGAATCACTCTGGGAATTGTGCTCATGCCATGCCCATTAAGATAATGGATTGTAACCACTCTGGGAGTTCTCTCCAAGTCATGTCTGTACCTTGTGGCTGCCTCAGTGGGTTGGACTAAATACCTGTCTCAGCATATTCCCTACTCCAGCAGCTGCTCATAAAGTCCCTTTGAAGGAAGAAGAACCAGGGCAAGGACACTGGTGTCACCCTTGGCAGCAGGGAGAGAGCTGAGCCAGAAGTGGCTTCTGCTGGGTGCTGATTGTGGCTGTATTGTCTGAGAACAGTTCATGTTAAACCCACTTGTGGCCTCTGCAGCCCCTATGGCCACCCCTGTTCTCATTGGGTATTTCAGAGCTCTTTCACACATTGATTTACCTTTCTCCAAGGCAGTTTTCAGGTGGCAATGAAAAGTAGATTTTTTTTGCACAGAGGACACACCAAATTCTCAGCAAAGAGCTGCAGTTTTGGTGCAGCTTCTCTCAATTCTTCCAGCAGTCAGTGTTTTGCTTTGGGCTGTTTATGAAGGTGATGTTTTCTTGCACCAGTTCTCTGCTACTGAAGTAGTTTGTCCTTGAGCCAAGCTGTTGTGACCTTCATAAAGACACAGGGATCTTACTTGTTGACCTATAAAGGGCCTTCAGATAACCAGAGGAACAGACTGTGTGCCTGGTCGTGTCAGAAGGGAGCTGCTGTTCAGCCACTCTGGCAAGCCTAAAACCTACTTTTCCTGTCAAAAATGGGCTTTATTTTCCAAGAGCAACATGTTGAATGTTCTTTGTAGGTCATGATGAATGAGACAGCCCAGCAGAACATGGAGAACCACCCGGTGATCCGGACTCTGTACGATCACGTGGATGAAGTGACGTGTTTAGCTTTCCACCCAACAGAACAGATCCTGGCTTCTGGCTCAAGGGACTACACACTTAAATTGTTTGATTATTCAAAGCCTTCTGCCAAAAGAGCCTTCAAGTACATCCAGGTGAGATACTGCTCAGAGCAGCCAAAGCTCAGATGTTTGAGTGCCAAGGTGGTGGGAGCTGAGCTGTGCCTCAGGGGTTAGGGGTGCACACAGGTACAACATTTGCAGACATTACAGAGATTGTGTCTTAATTCTGTGCATCATGGACACTTGTATTTAAATCTAGAGCCTGTCAGCTTTTTATTCATTGGACCAACTCTAACCTGAATTAACTTGGAAGTCAATTCTGTTATCTTTGTTCTGGAGGAGCATTTGGGATTAGGTGGTGGTGGGCTTGGGGGGTGTGGTATCCCAAAATAAGGGGGCACTGCAGGCTGCTCTAGGACAGAAACTACAATGCAACCACGGGCAGCCTGTCATTTCAATCCCACAGGAAACATGTTCCATTTTGTGCTGATCATTCAAGTAGGTTTTGAGCACTTCCACACCACCAGCACCGACCCTTCCAGTGCAGCTTTTTCCCCTCCTCACCCCGCCGTGTGTTTTTATTCCAACAGGAAGCAGAGATGTTACGTTCCATTTCTTTCCACCCTTCTGGGGATTTCATCCTGGTGGGGACCCAGCACCCAACCCTTCGTCTGTACGACATCAACACCTTCCAGTGCTTCGTGTCCTGCAACCCCCAGGACCAGCACACGGACGCCATCTGCTCCGTCAACTACAACGCCAGCGCCAACATGTACGTGACAGGCAGCAAGGATGGCTGCATCAAACTCTGGGATGGGGTCTCCAACCGCTGCATCACCACCTTTGAGAAGGCACATGATGGAGCTGAAGTCTGTTCTGCTATTTTTTCTAAAAATTCCAAGTATATTTTGTCCAGTGGGAAAGACTCTGTGGCTAAACTCTGGGAGATATCCACTGGTCGGACGCTGGTGAAGTACACAGGTATGTGGCAGGTGACCTTCCAGGCAGCTTCTGTTCCAGGTGCTGAGCCGTGGCAGGGCTGGAAATATTGTCAGAAAATAATAATTCCTAAAGGCAATGCAGAAACTGCTGCTTTGAGGATAAATTGCCCAAGATTTTTGAAAACATTTCCATTAGACCGATTCCAGAAGAAAAGCTGTAATTCTGTGTGTCAGTGTAAACGTATCTTAGTCTGAGTAGGTTTTGCAGAATTTTCCTGACATCATTACTCACTCCATTGTTCTGGAGGGAAGTTATCACAAAATTGGGAAAAAGTAAGAAGAAACACTGAAGCTACTTCAGGGCAGTTGATTTAACCATCAACTCTGTGGCTCTGTAGCCATGGCAATGCTCTGAAATGTACCTACAGCTGGTTTGTTCCCTTTCCTGTGTATTTTTTTCCAAGGATGCAGTTGGGTACAAGGTAATCATCCTTGGAGCATGCTGACAGTGGAGCCATGGAGCTCCAAGCATCCATGGAGCCATGCTTGGATCTCAGCAGGATTTAGGGAATAATGAAGGCTGTGGAAGCTTTGCATGTGACAGCAGCTGTGTGAGAGGCTTTGGGGTCAGGCACTGATGTGCTTAAGCAGTAGGAGCACAAAAGATGCTGGAAATGGTGTGTGTCAGCTTTCGGGGTTTGTGGTCCCTTTCTGCATCCAGCTCTCCTGCTCCTGGCCAGCAGGGAGCAGCACCTTCCCGGGAAAGCTGTGCAGGATCCCGGGAAAGCTGTGCAGGGTCCCGGGAAAGCTGTGCAGGGTCCCAGGAAAGCTGTGCAGGATCCCGGGAAAGCTGTGCAGGATCCCAGGAAAGCTGTGCAGGATCCCAGGAAGGCTGTGCAGGATCCTGGGAAAGCTGTCAGGATCCCGGGAAAGCTGTGCAGGGTCTCGGGCAGGGGCTGTGCAGGATCCCTGGCAGGGGTTGTGCACTGCACAGGGTCTGCAGGAAACACAACTTACCTGAAGGTGTGGCCAGGGGAGGTCATGCAGCATGTGCTGCGTGATAAATGCACTGAAAAGGATCATCAGGCTCTGGGTTCTCTCTCTGTTCTTTCTTCTTGGTCACAGCTGAAAGCCTCATGCAAAAATACAAGGCAGAAATACTCTTGAAGGTAAAGGATTGAACATGGCACAACTGGAGTGGGTACTCCTTCTGTCCCCTAAGGAATTTTAGAATATATACATGGACAGCACAGGAATTTCCCCATGGAAAGGGTGCTCAGGAATTGGAACTGCCCAGGGAGGTTTGGAGTGCCCATCCCTGGAGGTGTCCAAGGAACACCTGGAGGTGGCACCGAGAGCTCTGGGCTGGGGACAGGGTGGGGATGGGGGCACAGGCTGGACTCAAATCTCTCTGGTCCTGTGGCACAACTACAAAAGAATATTCATTAGTGCATCCCCTGTTGCTCGTGGAAGTGGTTGAACAGCAGAGCAAATACAGCTCCTTTGTAAAAAATTGATGCTTACAGAAGATTATTCGTAGCTATTGAAAACTTCTAAAAGTCCCAATTTTGCTGCCCATATTTAGGTGCTGGTTTGAGTGGCCGCCAAGTGCACAGGACTCAGGCTGTGTTCAACCACACAGAAGATTATGTGCTGCTGCCAGATGAAAGGACCATCAGCCTGTGCTGCTGGGACTCGAGGACAGCGGAGCGCAGGAACCTCCTGTCCCTGGGCCACAACAGCATCGTGCGCTGCATCGTGCACTCGCCCACCAACCCCGGCTTCATGACCTGCAGCGACGACTACAGGGCCAGGTTCTGGTACAGGAGATCCACCACGGACTGAGAGCTCTCCAGGCAGGGATCTCCCAGCTCCTCACCCCTGTGCTGCGCTGCCCTGGGGGAAGCCGTGCTGGGGCTGCTTCACATTCTGTCAGACGTGGCAGGAAAATAACAAATACTGAGACTCTTCACCCCACACTAATTTTTTTTATTAGTGTGCGTGGTTTAATTTTTGTAAGTCGTCTCTAATTGAACTGAAGGGAGGGGGTGGAGAATAAATTCCTGGCAGGAAGGGCTGAGCTCGTCCCCTGCCTGTCTGAATCACACACGAGATGATGGGACTGTCCTGCTCAGAGTGGGCAGAAGGAGCCAGTTCTGCTCTGTGTTGTGTCTGTGCAATCCCACTGAACTCTGATAGAGAATAGATCACACAAAGAGCAGCACAACTTGGTGTAGATACTTTAATGAAGCCTTAAGCTGCCTTCAGCCACAATGCAGTATTTGTAAAGCTCTGGTTTGTATCTTTCAGCCTGGGGTTTTGGTGAATTCTTTTTTCTGTTTTTTGTTTATTGGCCAAGTAGGCCTTCAGTTCTGAGTTGTGCCATAAGAATTCAAACAGGATTCTAAATTGTTTAGATGAATTCAAGAAAGGGTCTTCTAGTTCTGGTGTTAAAATTCAGACTTCATCTCATCCTCTTTTGAATTTATCTTAACAAGTGGGACCTCGAAATGAATTTCTTACAGTTTTAAGGAACATCCACATTGCAACTAAAATGTGACAGTGCTGCTGCAGGTGAAAATGAGAATAATTTTGCCTTAGAGACTTCTTGTATCCTCTCAAAGAAAGAAACTTGTGATCTGAATTTTTGTACGTGTACCTCAGAAATATCACTGTTTCATTTGACTGAGAAATCTTCATCTGTGTCTGTTACATAGCACTTCAATTACACTCTTTTTTAATTAGTCACAAACCCAGTGCCCATCATTAAGAAACTGTGCTTAAAACTTGTCTAAGTTGCAAAAATCACTACTTATTTTCCCAGAGATCTGCCTGGGCAGAGTCTTAAACTTGATTTTTGAGGCCTCCTCGTGCAGAGCTCTTGGGCACCACAGCTGGGAGGCTCCTTTGGGCACAGCTCAGCACTTGCCTTGGTGAGGGTTATTAAAAGTGAGGTAGTTCTTGCTGCTGGATTAACTTCCCTTACACTGAGGAATTGTCAAGGGCTGGTGAGGGTACAGGTTTTGTCTATATTTAAATAAAGATTGCCTTTGAAAAAGCTCTTTGATACATAAAGAAAGAATTGTATTTGTTTTCTGTATAACAAAGGAGAAATGGTCAAATATGGGAGGCTGGGGCTTGGGAACTTGGGAATGATTAATTTGTTGTGTTCCACCTGAATCTGGTACAATTACAGACTCAAGATGTAGAGGGTGGGAGATTTTTCTTTAAATAATGTAATTTCGTTTTCTCTTGAAAAGCTCCTTCATGCAAAACATTTCTGAGGCTTAATCCTCTTTGCTTCTCCTCTGCCTCCGAGCCTGTGACCCTTCAGAAGCAGTGGTGGCAGGAGATGGTGGTTTTTGGTGGAGAAACAAGGAGCAGCAGAGCTGGGGGCAGGGAAAAGGGAAGTCCTGACACAGTCACTGAGGCGTGATGTGGGATGGGTGACAGCAGTGGCTTTTTTATTTTTGGAGTGCCACCTGTTTTTTAAATTCTGAAGCACCTGTCCATAATTCATGCACTTGTTACTGGTGTTTAGAATCTGCTTTTAAAACCCTCTTTTTGTGTGGGTTTGTGTGTTAAAGCACCGCTGTGGTTGTGAACAGTGGGAGCTCTCACTTCAAGCTTCTGTAGTTCTGGCGGCTTCAACTGGCAGTGCAACAGCAAAAAGTTACTTTTTTAACACAAAACCATCCTGCCATTGGCACCCTGCTGCCTCTCCATATCCTGGACACCCTCCTGAGGCCACAAGGTTGGAGAAAGAAGGGCTGGGGAAAACTGAACTCATCCTATTGAGGGAGAAAATGCAACCCTGAGGTGAAATTCTATGTGCAGGGCCAGGTTGGAAGGGACTTGGAACAACCTGTTCTGAACGAGATGGTCCCTAAGGGCCCTTCCAACCCGAACCATTCCCTGGCTCCGGAAACCTTTCCCTGTGGGAGTCGGGAGGTGCCGAATTGTGCTGTGGAGGGCAGGAGAGCCTGGCAGCGGTGCCTTATCCGGGCTGAGCAGCTCCTCACTGCCACAGCGCTGTCTCTGCTGCGAAAGAGGAAACACGAGCAGGGCACAGGCTCAGCCTTCACTGCTGAGCTGCCACAAGTTGGTGGCAGGAGCACCAAGGAAAATCCCACTTGCACTCATCATTTTTGCACTCCGGTCACCAAAAGGGTTTTTTTTTTTAGGTTTTTATTCTGCCCTCCTTTTATCTGCCGTTGTCTCAGATACCATCTAAGGTGAGAACCTTCTGACAGCTGCCAGTGCCAGGGCAGAGCTGTCAGATGGACTTTGCTGAGGGGGAGTTCTCCACAGGCACTGCCTGGGCACGGCTCAAGTGTCCCCACCCCACCGAGATCCTCCCGACTGCCCCAAGGGGGGAAGGACAGCGATGGATGCAAACCCCAGGAGCAGCGCAGCTGCAAAGGTAGGTCTGGAATTTTGGGTGGTTGAATGCAGTGGGATTCTTGGTGATGTTGGAAGCAGCACTGATGAGACCCCTCATGGCCAGAGAGCCCTGGAGGGGCTGGGGCGTGTCCAGGGCAGGGGATGGAGCCGGGAAGGGGCTGGAGAATCCCTGAGGGAGCCGGGAAGGGGCTGGAGAATCCCTGAGGGAGCTGGGAAGGGGCTGGAGAATCCCTGAGGGAGCTGAGGGGGCTCACCTGGAGCAAAGGAGGCTCAGGGGGAATTTGTGGCTCTGCACAGCTCCTGCCAGGAGGGGACAGCCGGGGGGGTCGGGCTCTGCTCCCAGGGACAGGGACAGGAGGAGAGGGAACGGCCCCAGGCTGGGCCAGGGAGGGGCAGGGTGGGCTCCAGCAGGAATTTCCCCATGGAAAGGGGGTCAGGAGCTGGAACTGCCCAGGGAGGGCTGGAGTGCCCATCCCTGGAGGTGTCCCAGGAATTGCTGGAGGTGGCACTGAGAGCTCTGGGCTGGGGACAGGGTGGGCACTGGGCACAGCCGGACCCGGTGGTCTCAGAGGTCCCCCCCACCCTCAGTGGTTCTGTGAAGTGTTTGGGTTCCTCACCTCGGGGGGACAGAAGGCTCCTGGACCTGATGTCCCCCTGTGCTTTTCATGGTGACAAAACCACTGACTGGGAGAAATGTCTTCTTGGTGAGGATCCTGGATAAAGCAGGTTGAAAACCTACAAATCCTGGCAATACGCACGTTTGTGAAATTATGAAGATATAATGTCAATTTTCCACCTTACTGCGATGCCGCAGTGACATTCGAGACACAGATCCTTTGCCAGAGCCTTTCAGGGACAGCCCTGGTGGCCTCCTGCATGACATAATTCCTTTATGTTACATGCAAACCAGCAAACATTTTGAAACACGCTGTGCTCCTATTTTGAAAGCCTGAACCGGTGTATAAGGCTTGTTACATTTATTTCTGTATCCATGTTCCATCTAGATTAATTTTATACAGATCAGAGGCCCTGCTGCAGCTGTAAGGGTTGGAGAATGCAGAAATCTTGATTCCAAGTCAGTGCCTTGCTGTCTGTCCTGCTGTCTGCAGGTCTAATAAGTGTACTGGAATTAAGATTTTCATTGTGGGTTATGATCTCAGTGTTTACTGTAAATAAACTGCCTCCTGGAGATTTCATAGAAAACACAGAGGCAGGGGAAAAGCTTAGCAGGAGCTCAGTGAGTCATTTTTTTACACTCCCAATTTTCCATCGAGGCCTGTAAAGATTAGGGGGCTGCTTTTCACATTGAGTCATCAGTAATTGAGGCAGGACATTTTTCATCTCTATATAGAAGAATTTTCTACATGTATTTCCAGTTCTCTTGAGTGGATTGTCAATAAATCAATGTAATGGTAGCAAACTGATTACCTGCTCTGCTGTGAGCATTTTAGACATGGCCAGAGCCCACCCAATCAACTTCAGCTAAGTAATAAAAACCAAAATTATTTCTGCAACACTGTTTATGAACTGTTTATAAAGCCCCTACCACCCTGGCAGTACCGTTTATTATAATATTTGAATTATATAAAAATCCAAGGGGAATATTTGAATTATATACAAGTACAAATTTCTACCCTCTGGACTCCTTGAAGCACCAACCCAGGAAACGACAGGAGATGCTCTGCAATTATCCCTGTGCCCCAACCATTGCACCTGCCCAGGGAAAACACCTCTGAAAGGGATTTCAGTTTGAGCTGAGGCATAGGGTGGTTGTTTGTTGTTGTTGTGTGTCCAGGGGCGGCACAGGAAGCGTTGCAGCCCTTGCTGCAATTTCAGACCCCGTGAGCTCCGTGGGATCCTGCAGTGGAGCTGCTGTGGCTGAGCTGCTGCCAGAGGGAAAACAGGAGAGGGTTTGGGTGTGCACGAAGTGGATCTGGAGTTTGGCTCCCCTAAAATGCCCCGTTCCCACCCGGGGAATGGCAGAGATTCTGCCCCTGGGCCCAGGTGAGAGCCCCAGAACCTGCAGAGCTGCTGGAGAGATCCAGAGGAGCTCCAGGATGAGCAGAGGGATGGAGCAGCTCTGCTGGCAGAGCTGGGATCGTTCACCTGCACAGGAGAAGCTTTGGGCTGAGCTCAGGGTGGCCCTGCAGGGCCTGAAGGAGCCCCAGGAAAGGTGGGGAGAGGATTTCCAAGGGATGGAGGGACAGGACACAGGGAATGGCTTCAAACTGCCAGGGAGCAGGGTCAGATGGGATATTGGGAATAAATCCTTCCCTGTGAGGGTGGGCAGGCCCTGGCACAGGTGCCCAGAGCAGCTGAGGCTGCCCCTGGATCCCTGGCAGTGCCCAAGGCCAGGCTGGAGCAGCCTGGGACAGTGGAAGTGTCCCTGCCACGGCAGGAATTCCCTCCAGAGATCATTAATGGGAACATTGAATTGTATTTGAAAGTAGTTCTGTGGCCACAAGCTGTGGGCTTGTAACTGATATTTCTCCATCACTTCAAATGCTGGAGCACCTGAAGAACTCCAGGGTAGCAAATGAATGGCTCCCAATCACCTGCATGAAGTGTCTGAAGGGGTCAAAAAAACCCCAAAAACCAACCAAACAAAACAAAACAAAACAAAAAAAACCACAAGGCACTGAAATGGGCTGCTGTGTGTCAGGAATTGAATTTTTTCTTCTCTGGACAGCAGCTGGATTGCTCCCAGCCCAGAGGTGCAGATTTTGTGGATGAAGCTTTTAAATTCGGCATTTTCCACCCAAGATATTAAAGTCTTTTCTAGCCTACAGAATTGTGGCTTTGGGAGCCAGTGTCTAATTTGATCTTGAAGCTGCTGTGGAAAGAGGAAGGAAGAGGCTTTTACCAGAGAAAAGCCAGCGTGTACAAAGGCAAAAACAGTAAAAACTTGCAAACCCCAAGATATCCTGAGCCCAGAATGGTAAAACCTGTGTACCAGCATGACCCAGACTCAGCTGCTGCCAAGCAAATAGCAACCATTAATAATTTTAAATAACATTATACCTTAATAATATTCAAGGATGTTTAAGAATAGCCCAAGAAACAAAACCCTTCAGCTGCAGGTCATGTTTAGCTTTCCTGCCTCTGCAGGGTGAGGTGGTTTTGGAGGGGATTTATAACCACAAAGGGGATCTGTTCAGTTTTCTAGAGACAGACTAAAAGTGTTTCAAACCTCACACCACTTTGAAGTTAAAAAACATTAAAAAAAAAAAAGGAACAAAGAAAAAAAAAAAGGCAACAAAACAAAACAAAAACACACAAACACAACAAACCAGGAGTGAAAAATGCTGCAAAAATGCTTCCAAATCCAATCCTTTTCCTGGTGCAGCCCTGCTGCCCTGGTGTTTCTGTCCAGAGCAGGGCAGGCAGTCCCTGCAGGGGCGTCTGTCTGTCCTGCTCATCACCAGCTGCAGCCCCGTGGCTCCCTGGAGAGAATTCTGCTACGTAATGAGCTCCCCCCATGCCCAGAGCTGCTTTCCTGGGGCTCCCAGCCAGAGCCTCCAGTGCTGCCTGAGCCACTGGCAGGGCTGGGGACATCCTCCTCCTCCTCCTCCTCCTCCTCCTCCTCAGGTGATGGACTAACAGGGAAACACAGCAAAATGAAGGTCAGTGTAAGTACTGGGATCTTTTCTTTCTGCTGCAGCTGATTTAATGACTTTCCTGATTTCATTTGTAGTGGCTACAGGGTAAAATGTGCATCTGGCAGGGTCTCTTTGCAGTGTGTGTGTTCAGCTGATTTTCATCACTAACGGAGCACATGGGCTTAAATTTTAAAGTGTAATCCAAACGAAGCCTTTCTCAAGAACAGCAGTGTAGCTGAGGGTTTGTTCTGTGTACGTTGAGTAAAAAGGAGTTTATTGAAAATGACCATGAATGACTCAGACTGGTCACTTCCACATTCTCTTGGAAAAAAACGAGGTTAAGAGTTGAGCTGGGTATTACCTCAAAAAAAAAAAAAAAAAAAAAAAANAGGAAGAAAAAAAAAAAAAAAAAAAAAAAAAAAAAAAAAAAAAAAAAAAAAAAAGATGATGTTTTTGCATTGATTCCTAGAAAATGGGTGATGGAAATGTCTCAAGAACTGAGGTCACCCACTGTGTGATGAGGAAAATGCCAAGTAATTTCAGCCTGAGCTATGTGAGCCTCTGCACTGGCCACATCCTGCAGGGCTGCTGCAAGGAGAACTGGGGTTCGTTTTCAGGAAATTCTGTTTTCTCCCGGCGTGGGGGGGATGAGAGCTGGGTCAAACCCATTTTGCTGTCGTTTGTCACGGTTTTTGGCCCCAGCCCCCAGGCTGGGCTTTGTGCTGGGTTTGGCTGTGACAAGCGAGGCCCAGCGGGTCCCAGCTGATGTTGGGAGCTGGGCAGGGCAGGGCTGTGCTGTCACCAGGTGTCCTGGGCTAATGACAGCCCAGGAGCTGTGTCCAGCTGCTGCCTGCACGTGGGGACTCACACCAGGGATCAGCCAGCTGGAAAAGCCACTTTGCCTGCAGAAATATTACAATTTCAGTGATGTTTGTTCAGAAACCACCCATTTCCCAATCTATCAAATTTAATTCATTTGCTCGGACACAGGACCTTGTGCGAGGTGAAGCCAAGATTTTGGGGCTGATGATGCAGCCAGAGAGCCCCAGGAAGCTGCAGCTTTGGGGGTTGTGCTGCTGCTGCTTCCTTGTGAATCAGAACCCCCACCCCGACCTCAGCCCCTCCACACCATGGGAAAAGGGCACAGCATGCAGGGACAGCACCCGGCACCTCCAGCAGCAGGAATTCCTGAAAGTTTTCATTTTCCAGTGAAAAACGTGCCATTTGCTACAGCAGCAGGAACATGCAGCAGGAATTCCTGAAAATTTTCATTTTTCAATGAAAAATGTGCCATTTGCTCCAGCAGCAGGAGCACGCAGCAAGAAATCCTGAAAATTTTCATTTTTCAGTGAAAAATGTGCCAATTGCTCCTGCCAAGCTTCCCTGGGAATGTTTTGCCTGATCCAAAGGCAAGGAGAGCAAGGAGGGTGAGGACCCTGCTCTGAGGAGGACACTTGGGCTCAGCTGGACTTTCTGTATCTGTAGAGCCACATTTAGAAATAAACGTAGTCAGGTGTAATTAAAATGCTAAAAGGTTTAAAAAAATTAAAAAAAAACAAACCTCAAGTGATTGGGTGCATATGGGGAGGAAAAAAATGTTTTGATGAGCCAAATCCCAGGAATATCCCACAGGGAGCAGCAGGATGTGGCAGTTTATTTTCCCTTGAACTTGGGCATGAGAGCAGCCCCATAAAAATGCTGTGAGTGGGGTGAGACCCTGGCTGCTTTTGCCCTCTCTGGTGATTTTAACACAGCTGGGATTTTATTTACTTTGTTTGTGGAGAAAAGAGAGTTTGGGGAAAATTAACAGAAGTCCAGCCTATAATTCTCACCTCTGCAGCACTGCCTTGTGTGGAGCTGCA
Source organism: Dicaeum eximium (assembly GCA_013396995.1). NCBI lineage: Eukaryota > Metazoa > Chordata > Aves > Passeriformes > Dicaeidae > Dicaeum > Dicaeum eximium. The sequence goes on along the minus strand of VWZP01009913.1, from coordinate 1,173,298 downwards.
GGATTTGTAAGCTTGAATTTTTTAAGTGGTGCTTCTGTATTGGATCAAATTTAGAATTCCAAACCTGCTGATCAGCACCCACAAAATCAATTAAAGCAGCAAAAGCAAGTCCTGATGTTCATTCCTCCTTGAAGCTCACACAAAACTTCTTATGAGCTGAACATTTATTTTCCAAAATACACAAACAAACCAAAAAAAAGCAGAAGGACTTTCTGCAAGTCACAGGAAGTGCTGCACATGCAGGTAGAGAATGGTCTGAGTTTTTAAGGTAAATTCCCCTCTTTTCCTGGGGATGTTGATGTGAACCCTCTACAATTAACTGAGCAAAACTGGAGTGACTCAACGTGGCCTGGGGTTTAAAAGGGAGTTCTCAGGGAATGGATGATGGAGAATGTTTATTCCTGCAGCTTTGCTGGGAGGTGAAGAGATTAACTGGAAGCTGCTCTGTAAACATGTCAGAGGTGTCACTGATGCATGAGCAGAACTGTTTAGCAAACACAACCCACTGCTGCATCTCTTCCCCCTCAAATACTTTAAGTCCCTCTTTCCTGCAGTAAAAGAGCTCAGAGATTTATTGATGTGCAACATGAGAAATATTCCTCTCCATCCACAAAAGCTCCCAGGATTGCACTGTCTCTGTATTTATATGATGTCAATAGGGGGTTTTTAAGAAGCAAATTGAAGATAATAAATGAAAAATATCTTTTTCTAACTGAAATGCTGTGCAACAGTGCAGTACCTGTTCCCATGAAATAATACAGGGTAGCAAACTGAGATTTCCAAATACAACCTGAGTGGGACGGGGGCATAGAGAAATTATTTTGTGAGGCTTGTGGGCAAGATGCTCAAATTATCACATGCTGTACATCACTGTGTTCACTTGGATTTTTCTAGCAATGTTTGTATATATTTTATAATGATTTTTTTTTCTGTTGCATGGTCCTGGACACTGAAGATCAGGGTTAGGATAGGAGAGGCATCAGGAGATTTTAGTATCAGTGGGATGCTTTTTCCTTAGCATAAATATCTATTGTGTACACAGAGCACAGATGTCAGTCTGAGGGTATAAAATTTTACATTATAGAGCTGTGCACTGATCAGCTTTACTGCTCTTAATTACAATTTCTCCATTAATAAACATGAGGTAACAGCTTTCATTCCTACGACTCCCAAGGGCTGCCAGGGCTTTATAGAGGGACCAGTGCTGGATAAGGATCTGCAAACAACAAAGATGTGAAAAGTCCAATTTGGGAGGGGAATTACTCTCTCCACATCTGAGCCACGCTCCAGTAAAGGAGATGCACTCCAGCTACCTGAGAACTTTTGAAGTGAAGCTGTTCCAGCGACCCTGCACTGTAAATCTGTCACTGTAATCACTGTAAATCGCTGTAAAGTGGCTCAGGGTGTGACCCACTTGCAGAGGCTGGGCAGAGTCACAGAATAAAACAGGGATTTATTCAAAGCATTTCCTCCATGGATCCACCTTGGGCAGCACAAGAGCCCAGCCAGGGCTGCACCCAAGAGGAACCAAAATGGGCACAAAATGGACACCGGGCACGGCTCTGGCACTTTGATCAGTTCTGCTCCATTTGCACCTTGGAGTTCATTGTCCAATTCCAGCTTTAGCCCATCCAGTCCCATCCTTCTTGTTTTTCTCTCTTCAGCCCACGTTGTTTGTGCTCTTGGGCTTGAGGTTTGGATCATTTGTCCTTGGTCCCCAGCTGGAGCAGGAATTGTTTTGTGTCCCTGCTCTGTGCACAGAGCTCACCATCCCATAATGTGAATCCCAGACCCACACACTAAAGCAGCACAGAATGTGAAAAATACAAAAGCTCAAACCTGAGGCATCACTGTCACCATCTTGTTTAAACCCACTCGGTGAGAGCAGAGCCCCAGCGCTGCCTCTCAAGGTGCTTTTTGGGATGTTCCTGCTGATGGGGATGAAGCAGCAAGCAAAGAAGGAAAACCACTTGGACCTCACCTGTGGTGCTTGAGTGCTTTTTACAGCTGGGTATTTAAGGACACAACACACAGAGAGCCCCACAAGCCCTGGCTGGGGAGCACACACGGGACAGCCCCAGCTCTGCTGGCCAAAATCGCACTCCCAGAGCCCTCCCAGCACAGCCCCTCCTGGTGAGCGTCCCCAGGGCTCGGAGCCTGGAATGCAGCGTTTGTTTACAGCCAGGGCCAGCCCAGGGATCGCTGCTCACGGTGATGCCTCCCACATGTCCCGGGAGCTGGGGAGCAGAGCCAGAGCGGGGTGAGCCAGAGCTGCGCTGCAGATAACCCTGTCAGGAAAATCCATCCACAAACACCAGAGGTTTATGGCCAAAAAGGAGACAGAGGAGTCCTTTGACTTTATTCCAATCAAGGGAGAGGCCATGGGCCATTCCCCTGAGGTCTCCCCAATTTTTGGAGCATACAGCCTCCTTTTTATCCCAATTTCCTCCTTTTAATCCCAATTTCCCTCTCTCTTTCCCCATTGGCTGAGGTACCTGAGAGGCACAGACTTCCCAAATCACCTAATACAGACCCCTTCTAATGTACAACCCTCCCTTTTAATTTTTAATTCTCACAGAATTTATGGTCTTTCCCCATTGCTTCTTCCATCTTTCAATATCCAATTTCATTCTCAGCAAACCTACAGTTTGTTTGTAAAGGCAAATATCTTTTTTTTCCCCATCCATCAATCAGTGGAATCCTTCCCATTATTTCTTTGATCTCCCTGGTTTTATCTCCCAGCAGACCCACAGCTGGTTTGGAAAGACAAATCCCTCATTCCTCTCAACCCCTTCCCATGGCCCTGCAGCCAGAGTGGGAGCGAGCACTCACCCCCTGCACCTCTGCCTGTGCTGCTGTGCATTTCACTGAAATCCTGAAATCCTGAAATCCTGAGGGGGGATGGCAAAGATGTGCTCTCCAACTCCCAGTATCAAGGGTTTATCCTGAAACTTGGAGTTTAATTAAGCTCTGCCTTAGCTGGAAAACCTTTGGGGTTTGTATTTTGGCTGTCTTCTTTTTTAATCTCTTCTTTTTAAGAGCTCCCTGCTTGTGTGAGGTCTGACAATCTCTCATTTCAGGCATGTTCTACAGACTGGAGTTTAGTGCTTGTCTCCATCACTTCTCTAGTCAAATTCTTCATTTTCCATTCCAGAACAGAACATGTCTATTCCATGAACAGATCTGTTTTCTAGCTAGGTCAGGTCTCCCAGAGTGCCCTGTGCTTTAATTGATTCATTAATTAATTTCTTGCTTGGCTTGATTTGGGATGATTCTAGAGGTTCCTGGGTTTGTGTTGATCACAGAGGTGAGCCCACATGCCCCAAATGCAAAACCTGAGCCACGGTGTGCTGCCTCAGCCTGGGGGCTGCTGGCCCTGGGATATTTGCACATCTTTATTGGCCAAGCCAAAGGAATGCCTTGAGCAGGGACCCCTCTGACAGAAAGGTTTGTGTCTCTGGTTATAAAATTAGGCTCAGCAGCACCTTGAATGTGCTGTTTCCACAGGAAAGGAGAAATGTCAATATTTAGACGCCTTTTCAAACCACAGTGTGAAGCACACGTTCCCCTCAGCTGTGTGGGTGCGAGTAGGAAGGGCAGCCTGGCCGTGTGTGCCTGGGCAGGCTCAGATCCTGAGCCCAGCCTTCCTGCCCTTCACCCATTTCCTGCCTGGGCCTGGATAAGGCTCTTCGTGTTGGAAAAGGGGGAGAGTTTTCCTGTGCCCGCCCTCCTCGGGGCTGAAGAAGAGAGTCTGTCCTTCAGAAGGATGTGGAGACACTGGAGCACATCCAGAGGGGCATTGAGGCTGGGAGGGGCTGGAACACAAACCCTGTGAGGAAGCCCTGAGGGAGCTGGGGGTGCTCAGCCTGGAGAAAAGGAGACTCAGGGGTGCCCTCAGCTCTCTCTGCAATCCCTGAAAGGTGCCTGTGCCCAACTGGGCTGGGGCTCTGTCTGCAGCAGCTCTGACAGAAGCAGAGCTCACAGCCTCAACCTGCACCCAGGGAAATACAGGCTGGGTGTTGGGGAGAAGTTTTTCACAGCAAGAGCAATAAAGTTCTGGAATGTTCTGCCTGGGAGGTGGTGCAGTCCCCATCCCTGGGTGTGTTTAACAAAGCCTGGATGTGGCACTGGGTGCCAGGGTTTAGCTGAGCTCTTGGGGCTGGGCTGGACTCGATGATCTTAAAGGTCTCTTCCAACCCAGTGATTCTGTGAATTCTGTAAAGTGTGCAGCATCCAAATTCCAAACCCAAGGATGGAGCAGTTGATGACTAACAGGAAAAGTTGGCTGTTCTCCTTTTTTTCTGAAGTGTGGAGCCCAGGCCTGCCCCAGGGGGGATTCCTGGGGCCCTGACTCCAACATTTGGCATTGTCCCAACTGAAAGTGGACTCCCACGTTGAAGGCACAAGCCAGGCTGGGCCATGAGGCCCGAGGGGCTGCTGTCCACCCTGGCAGCTGCCCTTGCCCACAGAAAAGCCATTGTTCAGGGCCAGCCCGAGCACCCAACGCCTGCACCAACAGCGGGCCCTGTCGCCAGCTGAGCTGACAAATTTGAGTTTTGTGCTGCAGCTTCCAGCCAGCTGCTGCCTCACAGCAAATGCTCCGGACAAAAATACAAGGCATCACGTTTCCTATTTGGGTGCTATCTCTCTGGACATTGCTTGCACTTTCTGACAAGAAATTCATGCTGAGACACAGCCAGTGTCCCACTGACTGGGGAGCAGACAGTCCCATTTTAATGCTGAAAGCAAAATCTACCTTGTACTGAAAAAAAACTCAAAAATGGCATCCACAGCTTTCTCCACCCATTGCAAAAATGCCTTGGGAGACTAAAGCTACCTGCTGGCTCTGGCTGCTCCATCCCTGGAAGTGTCCAAGGCCAGGTTGGACAGGGCTTGGAGCAACCTGGGACATGGAAGGTGTCCCTGCCCATGGCAGGGGGTGGGAAGAGATGAGATTTAAGGTCCCTTCCCACCCAAAGCATTCCATGATTCTGTGATCTCGTAATGAGTAAGTAAAAGATGAAGAATTCACAGGATAGCAATGGGAAAAATGCCTATTTTTCATGTAGGGATCACAGAATCATTAGGGCTGAAAAGGACCTCTGGAGATGACCCATTCCAACCCTGCTGCCAAGGCAGGGTCACCTGGAGCAGGAATGCATCCAGCTGGGTTTGGGGTATCTCCAGAAAGAATCCATGTGAAAAGGGGTGGGTGAATTAAACCGAGATGGAGGTGGAAAGGGAACCCCAGCAAGGTGGGACCAGCAAGCTGGGAAGCGAAACGTGCCATGGTGTGACAATGGTGTGACAATGCTGTGGTGTGACAATGTCCGTGTGCTCCGTGCCATGGTGTGATGATGTCCGTGTGCTCCATGGTGTGACCATGTCCGTGTGCTCCGTGCCATGGTGTGATGATGTCCGTGTGCTCCATGGTGTGACAATGTCCGTGTGCTCCGTGTCCCCAGCACAGCCTGGCCAAGGCGCTCTACGACAACAAGGCCGAGTGCTCGGACGAGCTGGCCTTCCGCCGGGGGGACATCGTGACGGTGCTGGAGCAGCACGTGCCGGGCAGCGAGGGCTGGTGGCGGTGCTCCCTGCACGGCCACCACGGCCTGGCCCCCGCCAACCGCCTGCAGCTGCTGCCGCCCGCCGCGGCCCACGGCCAGCGCCCCGCCGAGCTGCCACCCGCACACAGCATCTACCAGGTGCCCTCCGTGCCCGCCGTGCTCTCCGTGCCCTCCGTGCCCAAGGCCGCGGCGCTGTCGGCCACCTACGAGAAGATGGAGGGCTGGGTGCAGCCCCCGGCCCGCGCCCTGTACCAGGTGCCGGCCCTGGCGGCGCAGCTGCTCAGCGAGAGGACCAAGCGCTCCACGCACCAGGTGAGGAGAAAGGCAGCTCTAAAAAACACCCAGGTGTTATTGTTCCAACAATTGCTGGGAGAGGAGAAATAAGGAAGCCTGAGATTTTCAGCAGTGGTTTGCAGCAGAAGAATGATGGTGTTTAGGAAACTCCCGTCGATTTATAGCATCGTGTGAGAAATGCTGCTCTGGGCTACAGATGAGAGTCTCTATATTCTGTACTCCCTCACCTTTCTGACAGTTTAAAACAGCTGTAAAATAGGGCAGGAAGTAAAGAATGTACCGTTTGTTTGGGAGAATCTATAAATTATTTACAAAGTTAAAATAACAAGACACAGAACTTTCTCCAGCAGCCATCCAGAGCCCTCTGGGCACATGTGGGGTCCTTGAATCCATCTGCACAGGAACACGATTCATAATTTTTAAAAAATCACCCATTGGTGTGTGATTGCTGGGTTTGGTCTGGTTTTTACTGTCTCCAGCAGCTCAGCGAGCTCAGAATGCTGCTGCCTCTCCTTGTGCTGTCACTGGGCTTGCACAAAGCAGCAGCCCCTGCCAGACACAGAAGGACACAAAGTTTTGGTGTGTGCCCTCAACCAGTTTCTCTCCCAGCCCATTTTTCCTGCTGCTGAGACACTGACCAAGGTGTACAGGAGGAGAGATGCCACCAGTTCCCCCAGTTAGAGAGGAGAACAAACTGGTTTTCCAGGGTTTCATTACAGCTCCCTGGCCTGGCTCTTCTTTCTCCCAGCTTCTTGTGTTTGGCATTCAAACATACATGGAACTCGCAATTTGATTACGTGTCACTGATTTTTAAGATCAAAACCTTGTGCTTTCTTCAGGAAAAAAATGAGTGGGGAATGTTTCATAATGAAAAGGAAATAGAGCAGGTGGGGACAGAATTCAAGTGTGAGGCTTTGTTCAGTTCTGTGAGCTCTCCAGCCCTGGGTGGCTCTTTATTCTGTGTATGGAAATCACATTAGAAATTCTAATTGAAAAAGGAAAGGGAAGAAAATTCAGCTATATAGTGTTTTAGGCTGGTTTAATGATCGTTTGATTTATGGGGCTCATTCAGCCACCTTTCCTCCTGCTGGGTGGAAGGCCAGTCATGGAAACCTTGTTGCTGCTTCCTGCTGGGTGGCAGGTGGGTGCTGGAAAACAGCAAACTCAGGGCATCCCTGCTGACCAAAACCTCATTTCCAGCTCTGCAGCTGCAGTGCACAACCATAACTCAAACTCAAACTGAGTACAGCTACAAGAGACTCTTCTGCACTTGCTGCGATCTGATTTCTCCCAATTCCTGACCCTAAAGGAGCCATTTGCAAACTGAATCAGAGATTGGCATCAATTTTCCATGTTGTGCCAGCAAATCAGGTGGAAAATGTCATCTATTCATTATGTGGATGAATGGTCTGGCAGAAGAGCTCCTTGGCTCTCCCTGTGTCATTTCATGAATTTATCCATCTAAGCTGTGCCTAGTCTAAGAATGAAAAAGAATGAAGGATGAAAAAGAAATGTCCCAGCCTCTGATTATTATCCAGAAGTTGGGATGGGGGCTGCCTGTGGCACAGTGTCCCAGCTGTCCCCACACCAGCTGCACCCTGGTGGTCACAAGCTGTCCCCAAGGCAGGGGAGCTCAGGGAGCACAGAACGATCCAGACCATCCCAGAGATCCTGTGGCACAGCTGGCAAAGCTCCTGGCATACTCAGCTGTCCTCTGAGCAGCTGGGAAAAGCCACTGGGACTCTTTGAGGGAGCTGACTGAAGCAGTGAAACAAAAAGAAATCCCTCAGAGCCTGGGTGTTTTCAGCCCAAGAGAAACCTCCTGGCTCCTGCCTCACACACAGGGCACCTTCTGCTTCTCCTGCCACTGACAGGACCTCAGAAAGTGCCAGGATGTGATACCCAGTGAGTTTCCTTTTTGCTGGAATCTCTGATTTGTCCATCTGGAAGCAGACCTGGGCTGAGGATGGCTTTCCTGACACCTCTTATCTCGTACCCTTTCACTCAGGGAAGTCGTGCCTCTGTTTGCAAGAAAGATGCTCATATTCAGGCACAGGTTGTCCAGGATTCCCCATCCCTGGGAGAGTTCAGGCCGGACTGGAGGGGGTTTGGAGCAACCTGGGATAGTGGAAGGTGTCCCTGCCCTTTGCAGGGGTGGAAGAGATGGTCTTTAAGATCCCTGTAAGATCCCAAACCGTTTTGTGATTCTGTGATTCTCTGTCACAGATTTTATCACAGATTTGTCTTTACTCCTCGTTCCCTGTTTTCAGATGAGAGCTGATCCAGGCAGAGTGAAGCTGCACTCTTATTCCTCTACCGTATTTCCTCTAGGTTTAGTTGCTGCAGGATCTGCACAATGGAAACCACTCCCTGCAGTTTAAAACCATTTACTGTAATCTCTCATCCCAGCAGTGTTTCTGGAGGTCAGTGGTTTGCAGTGGCCCATTTATAAATTAGCTGAGGGCAGCCAGGCTAAAGGCAAAACAAAAGAACAAAATTCCATCTTTTGGTGGTTGATTTTTAAAAAGTCCTAACCCAGCATTGATATTTGCGACATTAATTGTCTCACAGATCTGGTCATGGCTACTCAAATTATACTTTAATCAAACAGGAGAATCTGACTGCAAAGAGATAATTCCCATACTAGACTTCTCTTTTTTATGGAGCTGGACAGGACATCAAGGTTTACTCCTTCCAAATGAGTCAGTCTTTAATAACTACAGAATAATGCTCAACCTGCACTTTTTTGCTGCTCTGACATTAAATTGGCTTGACCCAATGACTGTGGGCTTGGAGAAGTCGAAATTTCCCCACTTCCTTTTTAAAGTGGTTCTGCTTTGGGGCACTTTAAAGGTTTAAGTGATAACTGCAGCTGGATTTTCTCCAAATCTTTTCTGTCCTGTGGTTACTAAGGCAGATTGTCTTTGACATGTATGTGCCAGTTCAGATCTTATCTAAAATGTACCAGAAATGCTGGCAAAGAAGAATTGTTTGAGAATAAACATCCTATTGCCTGCAAGGTCAGTTCCTGTCTCTCACCTTCAGTGAAGAGCTGAAGGTTTTTATCACTTGTGATTACTCCAACAGTGGATTTTTCAGCTAAATGACTTTTCAAAGCTGTCCTGAGCTTCCTGCTGATGCAGTTTTATTATTATGATTTTTTTCACCCCTCCCAGCACCTGTTTACCCTCCCGAGAGCCTGCAGGGCTTCAGCCCCAAACATCAGGGCTGAGGTGTACGACGTGCCCTGCACACAGCACCACGGGTCCCTGCTGCCACAGGTGAGTCCTGCCCCTCCTCCCTGCAGCTGGCACCCTGAGGCACCCCAGAGTAGATCTGCAGGTCAATTCTACTGTCACCCTGTCTGCCTTTTGTAAAATCGGGAAGAAAATCAGCTATTTTCAGCTCAAAACCTCAGTTTTCCTGAGTTTCTTAGAAATTCAGAGCAATGTGTGTTGAATCTGGAGCATTTCTAATAAACACTTCCATTTTTCCATCAGTAAGGCATTTCCCTGGGGATTCTGAGGCAGAGGGGGTGACACTACTGATGTCTTTCTGAATTTTCTGTATCAGTGCAACCTCCCTTCCTCGGAATCCAAGAGGAAATGCGGTGGTGTCATTTGGTGAATTGAGGATGTTTAGAGAAGAGTCACAAGCGCATGTTCAGCAAGAAATTAAATGTCACCGCCCCTACCCTCCTCCTGGGAAAAACACACCCTGGGTTTGGTGACGTGTCCTGTTACACAATCCTGTCCTTGGTGCTGTCCCACTGCCCTGGGATCAGTGAATGTCACATTTCCTCCACCTCTGAGCCTGGGCAGGTCACCAGGATGGGGCTGGCACCAGCCCCCAGCCCCTTCCTGTCCCCTCCCACACAGAGGAGTGAGTGGCACCGGTCCTGTCACCTCCCACTCCAAGGTGTGAGTGGCTCTGGAGCATCCAGGGGCCCTCTCCTGCTGCTCCCTGGCAGTGCAGGGTTGAGCCCAGTCCATTACTGTCCACAGATTTCCTGCTCAGACCCAAACCTACTCATGTATGGCCCAAAGCCTTTGATGGCACTCGAGGCCCCAGTGGGCTCTAAAAGGGATCAAAATAAACCATTTTTTTCCCCTTTGAGCAGAGTGGTGCCACTCCCCCCAGCACACGGAAGGGCTCCGTGCTGGGCAGATCCACTGAGAGCTTCCAGGCAGAGCAGGAGCAGCTTTACAAGATCCCATCCAAGCCGGAAAAAGCAGGAGCTGGCAGCCAGAAGGACTCACCAGCAGGCAATGTAAGTAAGGCTTGGTGGCACAGAATCATTTGTCACTCCTGGCTTGGTTTCCCATCTCTTCCCCACTGATTCTTACACAACAAATGGTCCTGAATGTTCCTGTTCCAGCTCAGACTCCAGCTGTACACACATATATCGGTATCAAGAAAAATTGAAATTCATTGAAGATGTTTGAGCAGAGTCAGTGGTGTCTGTTGGTGATTTATTGCTTGTGAGGGTGTGCATGTGAGTGGGAAAAAAATCAAGTGTCTACAGATTTCACTGGCTGGGGACTGTGCTGTAGGATCTCATCACCTGTGCTCCAAATATTTTACCTTTTATATGTGCAGCTTGTGCATGTCAGAAAATAAAAAAATACAGGCAGCCTTTCCATGGTGCCGTTCCATCGCCATTTGTGGAGTTGCACACATTTGTGTGCTCTGAGAATTCAGTTCTGTTTCTCATTCTGTTTAAAAAGATGATTTATGAACCCTCTCTGCTCTGCTGCAGCTATATGATGTCCCTCCCAAAAGAGAACTCGATGACTCAGAAAATAAATCTCAGAAGAAGTGCTGGGGCCATTACAACACTTTGCCAAACCCTCGGAAGTCCGAGTGGATTTACGACATTCCGGTATCCCCTGAAAGTTCCGGATTCAAACCAAACCCTCCTGGCCAGTCTGCGGAGCAGCAGGTGCTCTATGACATTCCCCCAGCCAGGTACAAGGCTCCAAGCACCGAAGCCAAGGCTGGAAATCCACAGTTGTACGACATTCCAGCCGCCCAGCGGAAATTACCCCTGGCAGGAATCCTCCTCTACGACGTTCCGCCCTCACGGGACGGGCTCCTCCTGCCACAGAACGGCACCTCTGAGGTGCCCCCGAGGCTCCTGGCTGCCAAGGCTGAGACTCAGATCTCTGAGGAGAACGTTTACGATATCCCCAAAGGTTTGCCCAGTGCTGGGCACTCCAAGAAAGAGATGGAAAACAGCAGCAATGGCTCTGGAGACCAAGCACACGGCGCTTCTCCACAGCTCTCTATGGATGCCAAGTCAGAAAATGACACTTTGTGTGTCTCTAGTGTGGACAGCAGAAGCAGCACTCTCTCTTCATCCTCCAGCTTTTCTGCTGAGCCGTTTTCTACGCTGTCACCCTCAGCAGAGCCTGTCCAAGAAATCAAACTGGAGCTGGAGGCAGCCATCGAGACCCTGACTCAGCTGCAGCACGGCGTGTCCAGCTCCATCGCCAGTTTAATGATCTTTGTGAGCAGCAAGTGGAGACTGCAGGAGCACCTGGAGAAAAGCCTGGAGGAGATCCACAGGGCAGTGGACCACATAAAGGTGTCGCTGGGAGAGTTCCTGGCCTTTGCTCAAGCCCTGAAGGGAAATGCCTCCAACCTCACAGATAACAACCTGCAGGCCAGAATTAAAAAACAGCTGGAAATCCTCATGAACTCCTACAAAATATTGACAGAAACGAGGGAAGCTCTCAACAGCTGCAGCTGGTCCCTGGAGGCTTTGGTGCTCAGGAAGCCCCAGAACAACCCTGACGACCTGGATCGCTTCGTTATGGTGGCCAGGACGATTCCAGACGATATCAGGAGGTTCGTGTCCATCATCATCGCCAACGGGAAGCTGCTCTTCAGGAAGAACAAGAAGGAGCAAGAAAAGGAGCAACCAAAAGTGAACCCGGAATGCAAAATGGCAAAACAAATCCCAGTGCCAAGAAGAGCAGAAATGGAGTCACTCCAGAGAAATGCTCCTGAGAAATCCAGCCCCAGCTGGCTCCCCACGGAGAAAGCAGAAGAAAATTCCACCGAGGACTGTGATTATGTCCAGTTACAGGTCAGTGACTCTGGGTTTATCTCTGTATTCTCCACCCTTTGCTATTTAGGCTAATAGCTAATTAGGCTATTAACTACCAGCACTATTTTACCTTTGCAGTGCCACATGCAGTTTGCACTGAGTCCCATTTTCCAGACTTCACGTGGATCCAGGATTTTGTGTCACTGCTGGATGGCACGTGCACAATGAGCAGTAATTTTAATCAACAGAGAAAATAAAACATTTTATCATTCTTGCTAGCTTAAATTCATTTGGGAAGCAGGATTTCTTTAGGAGTTAGCAATTCCTTACTTCTCTTTTCCCTCACAGTTCTCTTCCTGCCACCACACTGTGTTTGGCATGACAAGAGATGTTCCTTCCTAACTTGAGGTGTCATGGAAATCCTGTTTGCATAGAAATTAAACTCTGAATTATCACATTTATTTGTTAGAATAATTCTGGATGATTGTTAGAATCTCCTTAGGATTACTAAAATATCTACTAAGAATATCTCCCTTGGTTTCCCAAAGAAATGCTGGCTTGTCCTTAAAATTTAGGGAATCTTATATTGAAATGTTTTGTTGATGCTGGTTTCAGTCTCAGATCTTGTAGAATCAGGTAATGTATTTTTGGAAGGAAAAAACCTACAGCTCCTTCTAATAAATTCCTCATTTCTATTTGGAACATGAAGGCTACAGAACAAGTAGTTGTTTCCCCATGAAATAAAAGAAAACCACATTTATATTTAAATACTTCACGTAGTTGTTTCAACTTTGCTTTCATTTTAATTTGTAACAGGCACAGAAAGTCATTTCAGGTAAAGAAGTAGCAAAGAAGAGTACAGAGTCAAACCCAAAGGTATTTCTGACTTTGAAAATATTATTTATGAGGGCTTTTAGTCCCCGATTTCTGTGCTTGCTAAAACTCGGGGTAATTTGTATTCCCACACACATCTCCATACATAGAGACCTATTTGCTTGTCAGAGATCATTTTCCCAGAATTACTGCTGAAAACCTGTGAAGAACACTTATTTTCCTCAAACAAACAGCTCAGTTTAAAGCCATACAAAAGTTTATTTTATTGCCTTTCAGCACCATTTGGGATAAGGCTGTGAGAATCAGTATTTCAAAATATCTTGTCGTGCACTGGCACAAAATTGCCTCATTTTCTGCATTTTAATCATCCATAACCCTGATTAAGTCCATTAAAGATCAATGTTTTGTATTATTTGAAAGCTTCAAGGCCAGACTGTGTAAAGGATTGTTTTTTGGCTGCAGCACTTTGTGTGCTATCCATTATTAAAACTGTATGTAGGGGGGAAAAGCAATCAGGAGAATTTCCAACACTTTATGGGAAGAAAAATTACCGTAAAGGCTCCAGGGTGTGGCGATTTGGAGACCACAAAAACTCAGGCCAGAGCAACCAAAGAAACAACGGGCGTGTGACGGCAGGCTGAATCTATTTTTGTTTGAACCCTTTCCGCAGGTTTTGCCGTGTGCCAAAAAGACTGCAAGCCCCGTGGGGCAGGAGCCGGGCGGGAGAGCGGCGCTGGCCGAGCAGTGCCGGCTGTGCTTGGCCGCCCTGCACAAGGCCATCGGCGTGTTCAGCGCCAGCCTCAGCCGCCAGCAGCCCCCCGAGATCTTCATCTCCCACAGCAAGCTCATCATCATGGTGGGCCAGAAGCTGGTGGATGCTCTGTGCCAGGACAGGGAGGCCAGGAGCGACGTCCTGCAGAGCAGCAGCCGCTTCTGCAGCCTGCTCAAGGGCCTGGCCCTGGCCACCAAAACCGCGGCGCTCAAGTTCCCCGACGCCGAGGCCACCCGGGAGCTGCGCGAGCAGGCCCAGGAGCTGGCCAGCTACACCCAGCAGTTCCGAGCCAGGCTGGACTGAGGCACGGCCCTGTGCTCCGCTGGGCACCAGCCCAGGCTCACAGCTCCCACCGGGAATTCCCTGGTTCTGTTAGCAGATCAAGATCCCCACACTCAGAATTCCCACCAGGAATTCCCTGGGTTCTGGTAAAAGGTGAAGATTCCCACACTCAGAACTCCCACCAGGAATTCCTGGGTGCTGGTGCAGGTGAAGACCCCCACACTCAGAACTCCCACCAAGAATTCCCTGGGTTCTGTTAGCAGGTGAAGATTCCCCCACTCAGAATTCCCACCAGGAATTCCCTGGGTTCTGGTAAAAGGTGAAGATTCCCACACTCAGAACTCCCACCAAGAATTCCCTGGGTTCTGTTAAAAGGTGAAGATTCCCCCACTCAGAATTCCCACCAGGAATTCCCTGGGTTCTGTTAAAAGGTGAAGATTCCCACACTCAGAACTCCCACCAAGAATTCCCTGGGGTCTGTTAAAAGGTGAAGATTCCCCCACTCAGAATTCCCACCAGGAATTCCCTGGGTTCTGTTAAAAGGTGAAGATCCCCACACTCAGAACTCCCACCAGGAATTCCTGGGTGCTGGTACAGGTGAAGATCCCCCAAATCAGAATTCCCACCAGGAATTCCCTGGGTTCTGTTAAAAGGTGAAGATCCCCACACTCAGAACTCCCACCAGGAATTCCTGGGTGCTGGTACAGGTGAAGATCCCCCAAATCAGAATTCCCACCAGGAATTCCCTGGGTTCTGTTAGCAGGTCAAGATCCCCACACTCAGAATTCCCACCAGGAATTCCTGAGTGCACTGTTAGCAGGTGAAGATCCCCACAATACCCAATGCAGAAGAATTAAATCTGCACTTTCTTCTCCACTGTTCACATCCTGCCTGGAAATGTCATCCCCACAGTGGCTGGGTGGGAATGTTTGCTGTGTATTGGAGCAAAAGTTGTTGATTATCGGACTGATTTCTTATTTTTTGTTCTCTATGTATGTCTGATAAATGTATTTTCCTTTTTAATTGTTTCTTCTATTCCTGTAAAGACTCTCTTTAAAGGTACCTGCACAACGTTCTGTAACTTATGATATCCCTTTATTGATTGTTTCCTCAGGACTTTACTCAAAATTTGGAATTATAGGGTTGTTTTGTTTTGTTTTGGTTTGTTTTTTTTAACAGCTGCAAAGTTAATTTTTGGTTTTAACAAATGCAACACAGTGCAAAATCTGTTCAATAGGAAATGCACCAGGCTGGTACTTGAGCACAGAGGAAAACTTTGGGAGAAGTCCTGACTCCTGATAAATCCACAGGGAGCACATCATCCTCTGTCACAGCCCAGAGCTCTCAGAGCACTTCTCCAGCTGGGAAAAAAAATATTTATTTCAGTGACTAAACAGGCAGAGGCTTTGCACGAGCTCTTCCCACAGCTGGAACAGTGATGTTATCCCTGGTGGAAGGTGATGATGCTGACCCTGGTGGAAAGTGATGTTATCCCTGATTTAAGGTGATGTTATCCCTGGTTTAAGGTGATGTTATCCCTGGTGGAAGGTGATGTTATCCCTGGTTTAAGGTGGTGCTATCCCTGGTGGAAGGTGAAGTTATCCCTGGTTTAAGGTGGTGTTATCCCTGGTTTAAGGTGAAGTTATCCCTGGTTTAAGGTGAAGTTATCCCTGGTTTAAGGTGAAGTTATCCCTGGTTTAAGGTGATGTTATCCCTGGTTTAAGGTGAAGTTATCCCTGGTTTAAGGTGATGTTATCCCTGGTTTAAGGTGGTGCTATTCCTGGTGGAAGGTGAAGCTATCCCTGCAGGAATCCCAGTTTTGGGGGAGCTCCCAGGGCTCCATCCCAGCCCTCAGAGCCTCGGCCTGCGGAGCTTTTTAACTTTATCCCCCGATTTTCTGGACGTGAAAATTCCTGGAAGTGACAGATACACCGCGGCCTCGCGCGGCTACACCCGCGCTAATTGCAGTTCTGCTCATTAATTTATTTTACGGCTTTACCCGCAATGCCAAGGCCTGGCCTTGGCTGCTCGCCCTCACAAGGGACAATGGAGCCGTGAGCCGCTCCCCCTCAGCATCCTCTGCTTGGGGTTCTCCTCGTCACCCCCGTGTTTCCGGCTCGATTTATCGCCGACACGGGTCACTGTCATCGCGACATCGCTGTCGCTGTTTGCACCCTCACATCCCACCGGGAATTTGTGCGGATTAAACTCGCTCCTGTACCACCCGTGCCCGTGACATCGCTGAGGGCGGGACGCGCCTCCCCAGCGCCCCCGCCAGCCCGAACCGCCTCGGGAGCGCCTCGTTTGGCCGTAAATCCTCCCAAAATGGGTGTCCCGCGGGATTTCCTCATAAAAACGGGAGAGAAACCGGCGGGAAAGGGGCGGGAACGGCGCTGGGAACCCCCCCGCGCTGAGTTGGTACGTTCCTGGCACCCCCGATCCCGGCGCGATGGGCTCGCCTCGCCCCGCCCCATCCAAACGCCGTGGCCACGCCCCCAGCAGTCCGTTGCTAAGCAACAGCGATCGCTGCTAAGCGATCGTTGCTAAGCAGCGGCATCATTGGAGTGCGCCGGAAGTAGCGTGACGTACCCGGAAACGCGCGGGGAAGGAGAACCCGGAAGCGCGATGGGATGCGATGGCGGCACCATCCCCAAGCGGCACGAGCTGGTCAAGGGGCCCCGCAAAGTCGAGAAGGTCCGGGGGGCTCCGTGACGGGTGGGGGGCTGCGGAGAGAGGGAGGCCCGGCCCGGCCCGGCCTTGCCCGCGGTGCTGCGAGCCGGCCATGGCGCTGTTGGCGCTGCAGGGGATGGAGCTGGGAAAGGGCTGGAGAATCCCTGAGGGAGCCGGGAAGGGGCCGGAGAATCCCTGAGGGAGCTGGGAAGGGGCTGGAGAATCCCTGAGGGAGCTGGGAAGGGGCTGGAGAATCCCTGAGGGAGCTGAGGGGGCTCACCTGGAGCAAAGGAGGCTCAGGGGGAATTTGTGGCTCTGCACAGCTCCTGCCAGGAGGGGACAGCCGGGGGGGTCGGGCTCTGCTCCCAGGGACAGGGACAGGAGGAGAGGGAACGGCCCCAGGCTGGGCCAGGGAGGGGCAGGGTGGGCTCCAGCAGGAATTTCCCCATGGAAAGGGGGTCAGGAGCTGGAACTGCCCAGGGAGGGCTGGAGAACTGCTGATAAATATTGCCCAAAATTTGTCTGCAGTTATTTTCTGAATAAACTCCCAGTGCCCAAAGCAGGTTTGGTAAGAAACGGGGGATTTGATGAATGCTTCAAGCATGACCTGGTTTTATGCATAAAGAAGTTACAAATATTTTTTTTTAATTAATGAGTGGGGTGTTTTTTTTCCCTCCAGGTTGACAAAGTGGCTGAGTTGGTGGCCAGGTGGTTCTACTGTGCCCTGAGCCAGGAGAAGCTGCGCCGGCCCATCGTGGCCTGTGAGCTGGGCAGGTGGGAATGTTCCCCTGGGCACCTCAGGAGGGCAAAAAAAACATCATAAATACAAATTATGAACACCAAATTAAATAATACAAATAGAAAAATTGATTTGAAATAGATTACAGTCTGTGTAATTAATTTTATATTAAAATTTTAATAAAATTCATAAATTTTAATTAATTTATTTATAGAATTAAAGTTATATATAGAGAGAAACATAAATGTTATATATAGAAATAGAAATGTTATATATATTTTTATATATGTAAATGATTAATTAATTTATAGAATTAAAGTTTTATATATATAGAAACATAAATGTTGTATATAGATATATAAATATTATATATAGAAATATAAATGTTATATGTATTTACATATATAT
>VWZP01009913.1:1130240-1155252 GCA_013396995.1 Dicaeum eximium | reverse complement strand
GAAATAAAAATGTTATAAATGTTTATATATATATATATCTAAATACAGAAATATAAATGTTTCATTATAAATATGGAACATTATGGCAACCCAACCTAACCACTGGAATTTTTCTGTTCCAGGTTGTACAACAAAGATGCCATCCTTGAATATTTGTTGGACAAATCCCCTGATAAAACCCCCATGGAATCTGCATCTCATATCAAGAGCATTAAGGTAAACAGGTGGTGTTTAATATGGAAAATTAAAATAAAATGTTAAATTCATGAGCCATGCTGTAAAATCTCCATTTGCTTGTGCTCCCACTGTGGATTGAAGTGTTCAAACAACAAAACACAACGGGAAGAACATAAAGGATTGTTACCATGGCTCAGAAATCCCAGGGAACAAAGCTGAATGTTTGTGTTTCTGTGTTGCAGAACGTGACAGAGCTGCAGCTGGTGGATAACCCAGCCTGGGCCGGGGACAAGGAGAGCACCAAGGGGGACAAGTACGACGACCCTCAGGCTGCTCGCTTCATCTGCCCCGTGGTGGGGCTGGAGATGAACGGCAGGCACAGGTCAGGGCTGGGCTGGGCTGGGCTCACAGGGAGCTGGCAGGGAGCAGGGACAGCCCACACTCAGAATTCCCACCAGGAATCCCTGGGCTCTCTTAGCAGGGGAGATCCCACACTCAGAATTCCCACCAGGAATCCCTGGGTTCTCCTAGCAGGGGAGATCCCACACTCAGAATTCCCACCAGGAATCCCTGGGCTCTCTTAGCAGGGGAGATCCCACACTCAGAATTCCCACCAGGAATCCCTGGGCTCTGTTAGCAGGGGAGATCCCACACTCAGAATTCCCACCAGGAATCCCTGGGTGCACTGTTAGCAGGTGAAGATCGCCCAAATCAGAATTCCCACCTTGGGTGCAGGTGCAGGTGAAGATTCCCCCAGTCAGAATCCCCACCTGGAATTCCTGGGTGCAGTGTTGGCAGGTGAAGATCCCCAAATCAGAATTCCCACCAGGAATTCCTTTCCAGAGCAGGAAAACCTGACTGCAAAATGTAAATCCTGTGCTAAGCCAGGGCTTGGTGGGGAGTGTCTGTCTGTCTGTCTGTCTGTCAGCTTTCAAGGCTGAGCTTTCAGAGTTCAAGAGACTTCTGGGTGTCTCTTCGTGTTATTTTCAAGAGGAAAGATAAAAGTGAACCTTTTCCTGACTAAACTGAGATGCAGAATGAAGGAGCAAAGGGCAGTATGTGCAGGGAGAAAGTGCCTAAAGGCCTCCAGAGAGAGATTAGCAAGGAGATACTCAATAAAACCAAAATACCTATTGTGGTTTAATATAGCCAGTGATTTTCATTCAATTCTAACATGTGCAAATTAATAACCAACTAATTACCTCCTTCAATATGCTGATAGCATATCATTTTGATTAGCTGCAAAAACTTGTCAAGAGGGTGGGCTGTGACCTGCCAGCACTGCACAGATCTCTCTTAGTTTTCTTAAAATTATGATGTGTTGTCTTTTCTTTGAAGGTTTTGCTTCCTGAGGAACTGTGGCTGTGTGTTCTCTGAGCGTGCTCTCAAAGAAATTAAAGCAGAAGTTTGTCACAAGGTGAGTTTTCCCAGCTGCAGGAGCTCTTGGGCCATTTTTGTGTTTGTGCAATTGCATTCACTGCTCTGAAAAGGGAGTTTTTAATCCAAATATGCAAATTGAAATGGAACTTGTAACAAGTTCTGTTCTGTGGTGGCCTCAAGTATTTCTACGTGGCCTTTTTAATTTAAAAATTATAATTTTAAATTTATAATTATATATTATAATATAATTATATAATTATATATAATATAATATATAATTTATATAATAATAATTACATATAATTAAATTTTAATTATAAAAATCAGTATTTTTATTCTCAGAGTTTGATTTTACAGTAAGTACTTTCCCCCAGTATTTGGTCTAATTTCAGTTTTTAGAAGGATGATTGGTTTGCTTTTGGGGGTTTTGTTTTGTCTTTTTTTTCTTCCTGAATGCACATGGCTTGTGTTTTATGTGTTCTATGGTTAACCTGGTTGTAGTTTCAGGTTGTGTTTTGTATTTTTGAAGGAGACTGGGTATTGATTTTTTTTTTTTTTTGGGTGGGGCCAACTTTGTAGAATTCTCAGCAGTTCTATAACTTATTATAGAAAATATTGACTTAATTTCACATAGCTGATCTCATTGTACGGGGTTTTTTTGTAGCTAAGGCCAATGATAAAATGAGAAAATCCCCTTTTTTCCTATCACTACTTTCATTATCAGCAAGATTTGTGGTGGGAGTTGCCACACTTGGGCAATTATTTAATTTCTGTGAACACCCTGATATTGGGTAAAACATGGAGTATATTTCTATTAAACAAGACCTGGGAAGGAAACACTTTTGTCTTGGTAAATTGTTGAATATTGTGAGCTTTAATCTCATATTGCTGCTTTCACTGCTCATTTTGTTCTGTCCTAATGGCTTTGTTTCCTCTTGGCAGCTACTCATTTATTTTTAATGAGGTTTTTTGTTTGCATCTAAATTTTTGTTGATGGACGAGTGTAACCAGAGCATAAAATACAGAAGTGAGATATTTTGTCCCTGGTTTGCTCAGTCTGATGATTTTATAAAAACCACATGAATCCCACGGATTTTTTCCTGGCTTTTTTTCCAGTAATGAGTATTTAGCGTGCAGCTGGGAATTCTTCACAATATTCAGAAAGACTCTTCTAGAATCAATGAAAAGGATATAATATTTAGTCTCTCATCCCCTCATGACTGGGTTTTGATGCACAAAGACAGTGGTAACCAGCTGAGAGAGCACATTGTTAAGGTCAGAGAGGGGTTTGATAGATTTTTGGATGGATTCTGATGCTGTTCTCCTTCAGAATCAAGAAAGGAGAGCAGAGTTCTCCTAAAGAGGAGCAGAGGGAAGTGCTTGCTGTGCTTTGTGGCCTCTCACAGTTTGTTTATGTCCAAAGCACTGATCAGCAGCAGCTCCTGCATTTCTGCAGCAATGGCACATCCATTAAATGGAGAAGGAAAAGTGAAATATTGTGCATTGTATATGCTCAGAGTGGAATTTTTATCAATTAATAGAATCCTTTTTTTTATCAATTAATAGAATCCTTTGAAACTCTGAAGCACAGAATGTTTGAATGTTGTGGGCTGTCTCATAGGTGTTTCTGCTGGTGCTAATTATTGCATTTTAGGAATTGCAAGTCTGTGGTGATCTGCGTGGGTCTGTGGATTTTGGTGTGCCCAAATATTTTGGAATTTTTGCTCCAACTGGCTTGCAGGTTCTTGCATGGGCAGTTTTTGGTGTCTGCTAATTGGAAGTCTGCTGTTTGACAGAAATTATGCTTTTATTTGGAAGCTGACTCTCTAAGTAAGAAGTTCCTGTGGATGTAAGACATGGTAGAAGTGTGTGCAGACAGGGTGGAGGTTATGGAAGTGGTGCTGAAGCCCTTCTGGGAGTCACTTTGAAAGTTAAGGACAAGATTACATTTAAAATGTACTTTCTTGGATCACTTCCAAGTTTATTTTGGACTTGTTCTCAGAGTCAGCTAAACACAGACTTGAAATAGTGCCCTAAGTATTCAGCTGTGTGCCATATCAAACACTTCACCGTGTTTAATTTAGATATGAAGCTTTTTCAAACAGAATTTGTGCCTGTACCTGTCAGATGCAGAGCTGGGTGTGCAGCAGTGGCTCCTGGAACCGGGGTCACTTTGGCACTTTCTGCTCCTAGGGCACCAAAATTAACAAATATTTGCTGAGGTCTGAAAGTTGTGATTGATCAACTCTTAACAATAATAACACAGAATTCAGGAAGGCTTTTCATGGGTGTTTCAAGGAGGTTATGTGGTCAGGGTAATCACAACAATGAGTTGAATATTTATTACTTCTTATTTATTGAATATTTATTACTTCTTATTACTTGAGAATGGTTTAATGATGATTTTCCTAAAATATTGTTTCAAATACAAAAATCCTTTAAGCAAAGAAGGTCATGCATAAAGATATTCCCAGGCTGACATAAAGTCATACCAGAATTATATTTCCAGAGGCCTTTTTGTGCAGGTTTTTGCCTGGTTCAATTTCTGCAAAAGCAGCCCATGATATACAGTGCCTGGCTATTGAACTTTTCATTTAAATTCCATCTGGAAGCGATGCAGAGCAATTGTTCTGTGTGGTGGTGCCAGGGGTGAAAGCTGGAGACTGGAATTGCTGCAATGTTGGCAATAAGGAACGTTCCATTCCCCTTTTAAAAGACATCATGGAGTGGATAAATCCTGGCAGTGCCATACAGGGGACTGGAGAGAAATTAATTATGAATATTGCTATGGTTAATATATGCCAGAGACCTATTAGCTTCAGTAATGGTTTGGAGAGAGACTCTCAACAAGCTCAGCATGAACATGTGCCTGGCTTTTATTTTCCTTTTCTTTTTTAGCTTTATTTCTCACCATTAAAAAAAAAAGAATCTCCAGCAATATTTAGCCACAAGATAAATCCTGGATTATCCATGAAACTGAGCACAAGCCTTTGGGCTGAGTTTGTAAATAAATAGGGACCAGATGGCCTTTCTTCAGGTTAAAGTTCATTTGCAAGAAATGAAGTTTCCAATAAACTTGTGTGGGAAAATGAGGAGTAAAGTTCCAGCAACCTGGGAATAAGTTTGGAAGAAGAAACTTTCATGTCCTGTTGTTTGGTCATTTGATTTTTTTGGGAATAGGCTCAATTTGTAGCCAGTTTTCTTGTAAAAACTCAGGGACGTTTTGGTGCATATTGAAGATTGCATTGAAATTGCTCATTTTAAAATATATTTATTTTTACTTATTTAATTTTTATTTATAATTTGCAGTTTTTAATCAAGTGAGTTGTCCAGGTGTTACTGCAGGCTCTTTGCTTCTCTCAGTCAGGTGCACTGAGATGGAAAAAGGTTTGAAAAATGGCTTTTTGCTCAGTTTTCCTGCAAACTCTGGCCTCAGATCTTCCCTGCAGAGACTCAGAACAGAGATTTGGAGATAAACACGTGCTGCAGGATCCTTCTGTTATCAGGAGCAAAGCCTGGGAAGGCAGCAGGGACGTTGCCATGCTACAAAATGAAATTAGGGATGTGGCTGGCCACGGGAAACAAAAACAACCCCACAGCCCCCAGTGGCATGGGCCGTGTCCCAAACTGGTTGTCACTTCTGTGAAATTTTAGCATCAATTTCATTATTCAAAACATTTCATGAGACATTCAGTGGACATGACTTTAATTTGTTATTTCTCCGTATTTTATCTTTGTTCAGTCACTACTTCCACTTTATTATTTTCATGCCAGTTAGTCATGCTTTGGCTGTGAACATGAGGAATATTGACTTTCCAGCTAAATAAGTCACTTAATGGATTATGAGCTTCCCCCCTTGTGTTCAGCAGACATTCTTTGGGAATTAACCCTTCGCTGCCAGAATAACCAAAACCCGTTAATTTAGGGAGCGCAGCGCTGAGCTTTCCCCTCGATGCTCAGAGCGAGGCTGTGGCTGTGAGCACCCCCATTTCTGCAGTTTCCTGGTGCCCAGGTGTGAGGAGGGGCTGGCTCAGAGCTGCAGGTGCCCCTGTGTGAGGAGGGGCTGGCTCAGAGCTGCAGGTTGAAGTGGCTGTGCTGCTGCAGGCGCCAGCGCTGCTGCACGGGCACCTGAGCCTGGCGCAGCGCCCGCAGCCGCAGCCGCCGCTCCAGGCACTCCAGCGCCAGCGGCTCCCTCGCCGCCTCAAACTTGTTGGCAAACAGGTGAGGGGACTCAATAATCCACTGCAGATCCCCCAGGCCGTAAATGCAGATGTCTCTGACGTAGTGACCTGCAGGGACAAATCGGAGAGGTGTGGCAGCAGCAGGAGGATGAACGATGTCGTTGTTGAGCCAGGAAGGAGAAAGAAAGACTCCAAGTTCTCAGAAGGCAGCAGGGCAAAAAGGAAGTTTAATACAAATTCTGTGCCTTTTTACGAAGTGACTCGCTAAAGTAAAATATGATTGGCCCCAGAGAAAACATCTCTCACCTCACTAGTGAGTCGGAAATGTCATTCTTGGAAGGACAACTGTGATAAACAGTAGCTAACTGTTACAAACAACAGCTACAAGAAAACATAGCAATAGTTTAGAATTCTCAGTTTCCCAGGCTAAGCCTGAGAGTTCTCTCTGTTCTTTCTTCAGCTGAACTGAGAGTATCCACAAATGGAAGCGTTTTTAAGATGAGTTTTTCACCTTTGGGTTTCTGCATAGAAATGGAGCTGGAGGATAATGCTACAGTATTATAAAGACAAGGGTTTGGGTTTATGTTTCACATAAATAGATGTTTGTTACCTCCAGCTGCTTCCCTGCCATGTTGTTCTGCTTAATAAAATCTTGTAGTTGGGCATCAGGTGTTCTGATGTCCTGTTGGGATTCCCTGCTCAATCACACCTGGGCTCAGCTTGCACACTTAGAGATTTTAATTAGTTCTGCTTGCTTTCCCTGTGGGCAGCTCTGTTCTATTTTATTGTTGTTCCAACTGCAGGGATTTAAGCCAATGTTGATGGAAATACCTGACAAACATCCTTGTCAGGTAAAGCCCCTCCACTGAGAGCTGATCAGTCAAATTAGTGCATTGGTAATTAGGGCTGAAAGAAGGGTTGTAAGTGTATGGATACTAAAACAGATAAAATATGTAACTAATATATTAATATAATGTATATCTCAAAATCTCTTTAATTGGATATAGAGCAGTAATTTATAGGCTGCCTTGTTTTATTTAATACTTCCAAAATAAATTATATATGACCACCGAGGCACATCTAATAGCTGGTTTAAATAATATGGAATCACCAATTAATACTCACCAGCAAATCAAATTTAAGTTAATGATCAAAATTCACATTACCTTTGCAGCCTTTGTGTGAGATCCCTTCTTGATCTTTCCATTTAATGGCTCTTAGGTCTCCTTCCCAGCCTGCATTGGGTGTAGCCCCTGGAGCATCTTTAA
Source organism: Dicaeum eximium (assembly GCA_013396995.1). Lineage (NCBI taxonomy): Eukaryota > Metazoa > Chordata > Aves > Passeriformes > Dicaeidae > Dicaeum > Dicaeum eximium. The sequence goes on along the minus strand of VWZP01009913.1, from coordinate 1,148,246 downwards.
AAACAAAAGGCTCTGATGAGACTATTTTCTACTTACTACAGAGAAAATTTTCACTGCTGGACACTTCTTAACTGCAGTCACATTATTTATTTGCAGATATTTATGTAATAAGAACAGATAGCATACTCAGTATTATTCCTTTTTTTAAATTTCTTGAGAGCAAAAGTTTTCATGCAGCAAAAAACTTCTTTTTAACCAGAACTTTGCTACTTCAGTGCAGACCAGGAGTTAGAAATTTCCAACAAGCAAGCCTTGTTTCTCAGCCATCAGATGTGACTTTTCAAAAGGGCAGCCCCAAAGCTGAAGGAATGACTTTTTATTTCTGCAATTCCCAGCTCTGAGCTGGAGCTCACAGCCTCTCCCTGCCCGAGGCCCTGCCCTGCTGGGGATTTTTGGGGCAGAAATGCCAAACTCTTACCAGGTAAACGATTGAGGGTGACCCAGTAGTGCTCATCAGGGCTGTAGGTGTCCCTGGACCACTCGAGCAGAGCTTTAGCCCGGGCATCACTGAGTGTGAACTCCACAAAGCCCTTGGTGAGGATGTAATAGGCACTGCCAAAATAAATGGTCAGGTTGTGTGGGGGCTGAGCTTTCCTGGTTTTTGCAGGATACACATATGGCACTCCAGAATGGACATACTCCCTGTAGCTGATCTCTGTCCTGTGCTTCACATGAAGGGGTTGCACTATCCCAGGAGTGATATTTTTACCATTCCACTTACTTTTTATGTATTGTATGATTTCTTTATTTGTTTTCAGGGGGTAATCTTGACCACACAGATTAATAACATAATTCCACTGAACTTTGGAGTTAATGAGGTCTCTCATGCAATTAATATCAGCTTGTAATCTTGAAAACCCTGCATAAACAACATGTTCTCTTTTGGAGGAAATAAAAATATTTTCGAAGCAGTTAACGATGTTCTGTACAGCAGTTTTATAACCTCTGGGTGACTTCTCATCAATGTGGATGCAGTAAATATTCTGAGGCATATAAATAGCTCTCAGCAGCCTCACAAACATTTCCAGCTCCTTGTGAATTGTAATGATGTACGCCAAGGAGAAATTTCCTTCTTCCTCTGACAGTGGGCTGGTGATAAAATGCAGAGTCTCCAGGACCATGGAGCAGCTGCAGGAAGTCTGAATGCAGCTGAGTGCTTTGGGCTGGTAGGACTTCTGACAAAAGTTTCCAATTTTAAAGGCTGCAGGTTTCCCCACAAAAAGAGCTGAGCAAAGTTCATCGGGGTAAAAACCACACTCTGCTCTTTTAACACGGAATTTTTGGTCATTTGACTCATTATAAAGTGAAACCTTCAGGTAAATGAAGGTGTAGATGAACATACAGACAGCAACACACACTAAAAATCTTGATTTCTTTGCATGAAGTGGGTTCATCTTTTACTTCCAGATCCTGTCTTCTTATCATAGTCCAATTCAACATTCAGATCATCTGAAAGGAAAAGTGAGATAGAGGGAGAACCTTTCTGTTTATTTTTTTAAAGAATGCCATGTTAGTGCTGCATTTATAAATGTTGGGATTACCACCAGTCCTGAGTGCACTCAGCCCCTGGGAATGCAGAGCCACAGGCAGGAATTTTGTCTTTCCAGGCCAAAATTATCTCAAAATGATACAAAAGAACCCAAAATGGCTTTGAATTCCTCGCTGCTTGGCCAAGGGGGGCTCAGCCCCTGAGGTGGGAGTTTCCTGTGCTGGAGGTGATGGGTAAGCTCTGAATGCTCAGCAGCAGCTGCTGAGATTTCCTCGAGGCCTGCAAAACTTGAAGTTCTGCCAGAGGATCAGAATTCAGTAAATTAAATCAGCAGAAAATGTATTAAATAAACAGAAGGAAGAGACTACAACGCAATCCACAAAATCTACTGGGTTTTATCCTTATAAAGGCAGCTCATGTTTCTGACTCTGAGATTTTTTTTTTTTCCTCTGCCATCTTTGTTCTTTGGAAAACTGAACGAGGGGAAAACACTCATTTCTTATTTTTGGTATTTGTGCATACCCTGAGATGACACAATTGCTAGGATTGGCATTCTGAGATAACCAATTTACTGCAGTATTAGCACAGGAGTTTTTCCATTGTGGTTTTTTCCTTTCCTTTACCTTGCTGAACAGTCAGAAGAAAGAGTGCAGCAGTCCTGAATCCCACAGCAATTACATGAAGTCTTTATCCTGGAAGCACTTGGTATCAAAATTCCTAAAGAAAAATACCAAGGAGAAGGTCCATCAACTGCCATTAAGCTTAATAGTTAAACTTCTAAAGATTTTCATTTTATTTTAAAAGTAATTCATTTTCTCTTCTTTAATTCAATGATTTTGTTAAACAAAATTTGCATTTCACCTTGAAATATTTTACATATTGCATCAGCCAAAATCAGGAAGTATTTGGCTTTACACGGGAACAGAGAAAAATAGATTTTTATAAATGTAGTTTCATTAGAGGAATACTGCTGTGGTTAAAAGACTCGAGGTTTTCATTAGAAAGAAGTTGAAATTACTTCTTTTTAAATAAAAAAAATCAGTATCTCCCTTAAAAGCTTGAAAATAAAGAGAGAATTGTAGTTAAAGCAGCAACGAGACATAAAATTCAAAAAGCATTAAGAACACAAATTGAACTGAGGGAAGGGATTCTCCATTTTCCCACATTTTTAAGATCTTATTAGGCTGTTGGGGAAGAATGTATTTATCTTTTTGGTCCTTACTGGTGTGCACTGGATTTCATGCTGGAATGCACCGAGCGCTCCAGAAAGCAGAGCTGTGTGTTAGGTGGAGGTCTCGTCCATTTTCCTGGGATGTTCTTTAGGCAGCTCACAGGAAAACAGGAAGAAATCAGCTCCCAGGAGAGTGTTTTTGCCTGGGAGCTCCTCAGGGATCCAGTTCCTGGGTAAACAGCCTCGATGGGAGCGTTGCATCCGCCTGGACAAAAAGCTGCAGCGAGTCGAGTCCGCGTCACCCTTCGGATGCTGTGCAGAAAGCTGAGCAGGGGTGCCCTGCGAGGTGAAAAGCAGGATTTTTGCATTAAAAATCAAATCCATCCTGTGCCAGAGCCCAGAGGGGGTTTCTATGAGGACCATAATGGGCATATTTAGGGCTGGAATTGAGGAAACAGCAATTTCTGTGGAGCTGGACTCGGACAAGCTCTTTATTCTGAGGGAATAATCGTCAGGAGGAACATTGAGATTCCTCTGAATTAGGGAAGGTTCATTCTGAATATAAAAACTACACTAAAAACAGCAGGCAGCTGTAGAAATATTTGGGATTTTATGCCTGATTAAATATAAAACATCTTAACACCAAGACTGTGGGTTCAGTCCCTGTACAGATCATTTACTTGGGGGTTGAACTCAGTGATCCTTGTGGAATATTCCAACCCAGAATATTCCCTGAACCTGTCCAGAATGAGGGTGCTTGGCAGGTTTTTTTCCTTAAATACACTTTGGACAGGTTGCAAATTGCAGTTCTAGGGAGCCAAAGTGTAAGCTGCTTGTTTCATACACCTGAATTTTTATTGCCCTTCAAGTCATAGCTTCTGGGGCTGTTTCGGGCTGTTAAGTGCTCACAATGGATTTTTTCCTACTGGACTCTGTGACATCTAGAAACTGTATTTTTATGGCAGCATAAAAGTACACAAACACCCCATAATCAGGTAAGAGGCAGGAATTCCTCTCCAGTGTTAATGTGTTTGTGGGGAGCTGCAAGGACAGAATTGGACATCTTTCAGCCTCGCGAGGATATTTTGGAATGAAAGCTTTTGGTAGTGTTTGACCAGACTTGGAGCTGGAATTGCAGCTGTCAGTGCCACTGGATATGGAATTCGTTGTTTAGCAGGATCCTCTCAGCCCTGTCTGCTGGCAAAGATTATTATCCCAAATTTCCTGCTGCCCTTGAGGAGCAGGAGATCCCGTTGGGAATGTCCACTGTCCATAATAACCCTGGCTGGGACTGGCTTGCCCTTGAGTCTTATTATGCAAGAGTGCCATGACAGGTATTTTTTGTTAGCAGAATGTCTCTGAAACTCAGCATTTCTTACATTCTGCACAGGTTTTCTAAATGTGGAGGATGAAGCCGTATGAATTTTTAAAACTCCTGCCAGTACTGTATGACATTCTTGGAAAAAAAAGAAAAATAAGCAGGGATTTTCAAGCACCTTTGTGGATGCTTTTAAGGATATTACTTAACAGCAAATTGTTGTAAGGCTCAGATACTCCATCTCAATTAACAAAGTAAACTCTAGAGGAAAGGGGAATTATGATGATGGCTGGAAAAAGCCTGTGAAATGTCAGCTCAGCTCATTGAGACCCCATTAGCACAAACGGTGCATTTGGTACCAACTCCTTTCGCTTTTTGCTGTTTCTCCCTGCCACTGCATTTAGGACTGCATCACTGCACCTCTGGGCATTCTGTTTTCTCTGTGCTCTTTGCTTTGGCTAATATTAAAGTTTAAATAAAGTTTTTTTCATATGACATCGTAACTTAGTGAGACAAATTACTTGGGAATGCTTAATTTTCTAATAAAACGCTGGAAAAGCATTAAATACTTATTTCAACTTTTTTATAGCTTTTTTTTTTTTTTTAAATATTTCTGCGGGCATTAGTGTAGACATTTTATAAACAGGGGAGGATTAATTCAATCCTTAAAAATGTTAAAATCAGTTCTTTTAACTGCTTTTTTCATTGCTTTGTTTTTTACTTAAAAGGGAGTCAGAATACAGAGTCTGCTTCTGGATTTTGAGATGCATTGAGTAAAAACATTTCTCCATCAAACCCAGTTATTTAAATCACTATTTAAAAACACTGCGTTAGAATTTACTGATACATATGAAGTTTTAGTGTTCGTCTTTGCTATTTTTCCTGCTACTTTTTTCCTTATGTATTTGACCTCATAGTAATTTAAAGCAAATACAGTAAAAGCTATTTAAACTCTTAAGTTACAGAGCTGTAAAAAATGAAAAAGTTGCATAAATACTGTCATTTTTAGAATACAATTAGTAGCAATGACCTCCATCCTTCTGTGCATCCATCACAAGGTTAAAAAAAAAAAAAAAGGCGGGGGGGGGGAAATATTACCCTTACTGCAGAATGGAGTGTTTTCTAAGTAAAATTACCACTTTGACGTAAGGAAAAAAAGGCAAAAGGCAAAAGCAAGGAAGAGAACGGTGCGATGTGAGTGATGCAGCCTTACCTGGTCCAGACTCAGCCAGGAGCCGGCAGCATCCTGAAGAGAAGCGCGGGTGTCATTGTCCTTCAGCAGGAGCCGTGCCCCGGCGCCGCGTTAACCATTAACGGCGGCGTTGGGCATGTTTGTCCTGCGGGAATTCCCGGCTAACCCGGCCTGCAAACTGCCGGGAGATGTGGAGGGAAAAGCAGCAATGCCCCCGAGCCTCCAGCCTGTGCCCCTGAGCTGGGAGAACTGGGAGAACTGGGAGCCTGCCCCCTCCTCTTCCTCCTCCTCCTCCTCCTCCTCCTCCTCCTGCCCTTAACTGTTCGCCTGCCGAAATTTTCCAGTTGGCAGCCGAGAATTCCAGCAGGGAATTGCTGCTGCTGCCGTGTATTTCCAGCGGCTGGAAGCTGAGAAGAGAAGAAATAAAATCTTAATTTGGAGATCTGCTCGAAACACAGAGCTCGCTTGGCATAAGCGCCTTAGCGTAAGTTAGAAAAAATAAAGGTGTAAGTTAGCAAAAGAATGAAATGTGAGTGCCTCTTATAAATGTAACAAAACAGGGATCGAGCCCTGAGTGGGCCAAGGAGATAAGAAATGAATTCTGCAGAACAGGGGCTGGCCCTGGTGGGTAAGGAGATAAGGAAGAGGCTCAGGTGTGGCTGCTGTGTCTGAGCACTCTGTAAACAAAGGTCCAGCCCTGCTGCGCCAGGAAAACGAGAAGAACTGATACAAAAAGCCAGAAAAACAGACCGTGTGGCAACGGATAGGAAACAGAAGGACATAATAATAAATCACAGCTATAAACAGAATAAGTCTTGCAGCAGTAAAGGGAGGTGTAATGAATTTGTGGTAAAACCCTGTGCCGTGTTGGTAACCCTGAGATAAAGAAACCACAAGTTCTGTAAGACCCCAGCCCGTAAAACAGTAAAGTTTAGATAAGCAAACAAAGGAAGGTGCCAGATTTGTAAAACAAGGTACAGCAGAGGAGACCCTGTGATAGCATAAAGCCAACATCTGCCCCAAGACCTTAATTAATCTGAAGGAACAAACATCTGAATTTGCAAAACTGAAACTTCTTTCTGCTTTTTATCTCATTAAGATTAATGTTTGGAAGGGTATGGTCTCTGACATAATCCAATGTTGTCATGGCAAAAAATTTTCTGTTTCAGGGAATGGAAAGAACACTGTCTTCATTTCCTTGGTTCTTGTAAATACTTTTCAGTTTTGAACAATTCTGCCTGTGTTTTCCAGATGGGAACCTGGATTTGCTTGCTATTTTAAAATGTAGCGTTTACTGAAATGAGAGGCTACTGACAAAGTATGTTTGTAAAATGCTGTATTAGGAACCACCCTAGAAAAGAAATTGTGGAGCTTCTAGAAATGAATTTGTGGGGCTTCATTAGAATCAAGGCAGCTGCCAGCTCCCGCCTCAGAATGAAGACTGAAATTCTTGATTTTGGAGCCTTCTCAGTCCCAAGTGTGAGATCACACCAGGCTGGGATTTCTCATTGAGTAGAAATGGAAAAATGTGGGCTACTTGCCCATTTCTTGTGTGTGCCTTCTCCTCTCCTGCCTGCTGTGCTGTGCCTCTCTCTAAGCCCAGCTTCTCCTCTCAGTCTCCCACCACTTGGGTCAGGCTCATTTTTGAATTTGTGCTCAGCACAGCTTGGCAAAGTCCTGCCCATATCTCCTTTCATTTGTTTAATTCCTACTGCAAATACAGGAGTAACCTTCCTAAACCTTTGTTTAGAGAAATAAGAGTAATGGCAGAGGCAGGATTATAAATTAATCTTGCAGATTAATAGAAACGTTCTGCATTTAACAAAATAACGCCAAAAAACCCCCCAAACTAACCAAACACTGAAAAAAACCAAACCAAAACAAAAAACCCAAACAAACTAACTAAACCAAAAACAACTCAAAAAAAAAGGCAAATTGAGATCTTAGACAAGAAAACATCATGATCAGTGGGCTGGTACATCAAATGATTGCAAATGTGCACAGGGAAACATCTGTGCCTTCAACCATGAAACAAATGTGGAAGTACACAGAGCACATTACAGCCATTATCCAGATTAATTTCTGAAAGTAGCTGGAAACTTGGGAGTGTTTGATAAATCAGATAAGGGTATGGCCTCTGTGACACAATCCAGAGAGGCTGCAAGGCAAGGGTAATGAATTATTCTGCTTTAATAACTCCTTTTTATCCCCACACAGTAAAATAAAATAAAATAAACCCCATCTTCATGTTTTCCTGTCTACCAGTTGAAGAGAAAAATTTGTTATTTGTTCCACATGTAGGGGAATAACACCTTTGCTTCCATCAATTGTTGTTTCTTATCTGACTGAGTTGAAAGACAAATTCTAGAGCAGAATGGCATCCAGGTCTTAACTAAATGCATTCATAACTGAAAATCAGAAAGTACTTTTGGGTTTTAGCTGTGGGGTTCAGAAAATTGATTAGATTCTAATTAGGAATACTTTTAAGTATGTTTGTGTCTGTAAAACAAGGAACCCATGAACAGAAAATACACAAATGAAAAAAAAGTAATTAGAGTGTTGTTTATAGGAGACAGAAAATTAAATATGCAATTTTGTCCTTTCATTTCTTTCATGAAGTGTGGTGTTCCCTTTCAAGAGGAAGATGTGATTGTCCTTAATGGTAATAAAGAAGATGTGGAAATTCTGAAGAAAAGGATGGAGGAAAGAAGACTTAAAAGTAAATTAGAAAAGGTAAGATTTTTATACATTATTTATTATGAAATTGGAAGAATTCTTGTCTGCAATGAATCTGCTCTTAGATTTTTGATCTCTATAAAGTAGGAGGGATTTACTCTGTGAGCTGTGTTGTATTTAAACACACTTTGAGAAGCAGTGGGGTTTTTTGTGTGTGTCTGGCCAATTACATCTTGAAGTTGTACATCCTAAACTTTCTCCTGACCAGCAAGGAAGTGCCTTGTGCACTCAAAATGGGTGAAATGGACTCTTGCAGCAATATTTCTGGGTTTTCTTCAATTTAATTCATTCTAGTAATGAGCTGCATCATCCCTGTATTTCCTGTGGCAGTTCCTGATGACAGCATCAGTTTTTTGATCTTGTGAAATAAGATGTCTTTTATTGGCCTCTGTCAGAAGCAGGATGTTGGGATCTGTGCATTCCTGGGCTGGTGCTGGGAGAGTGTGGAAATTAATCAAGATTTGTGGTTTTCAGAGTCCTCAGCTGTTGGATTAAGCCCTTTTCTGACCCAGAAATGGGGCAACTGAGAGGGGTTTTAAAACCTTTTATTCCATTTTCATTCTCATGTGACAATACAGATGTTATAATTCACTCCATCACAATCAGAAATTAATTATTTCCTAATTACAGAACACTGTAAGTGTTTCTTGGCCTATCAGCTTTTGTCACACCGTGCTGTAGATGCCTTAAAGCCAATCATCTAAAATCACCCCTCGTGGGTCCCACTACAGTGCATCTTTCACAGTTCTGTTTCTCCAAAGTATCCAGTCTTATTTACAAAATCATCCTTTGAACTTTGTTTCTATTTTTTTGTTTCCATTTCTCTCTCAGCAATATCCATCCTATCCCCTGGCATTTCTCAGTCAGCATTTCTGATCTCAGAGGTTGCACACAGATCCATTCTGGGTGAGCCTCCTGCCAGGCTCTGACAATTCCCCAGGGATCCATTTCCCACACTCAGCAATGACTGCACCCCTGATTCCCACCATGCTGTTAATGTCTTTGCATTTTTATATCTGCCCAGGTAAAATGCACTGGAAATCAAATCCTGGCAGCTCTGCTGCACTGCCCTGTGAGCTGGGAGTTGTTCTGTGCTGCTGAGCTGTCAAATGACACTTATTTTAATTTTTTTTTTAATTCAGCAGTGCTGAATTTTGTCAGCACTGCTGTTTTCCCCTGAGCTCCCTGGAGGATGCCAAAGCAAGCAGAGCTTTAGTGCTGACTGAGTTCAGGGTGCTCAGACTTAGCTGGATCTCAGGAACAGAAATCATTATCTGATGCTTTCAGCATCTGGGGCTTGAGATGGAGGTTTCACCCCTTGATTTTGCCATGCAAATATTTCCCTGGTTGGTTTTAAAACAAATGCCTGTTTGCTTGCTGGGGAGCATATGATTCCTTCTCATCACAGGGGCTTTATTCATCTGTGCCAGTGCAGCATCACTGGGCCTGGGCAACACATCAAAAAGATGGTTTTCCATAAAAATCCTGCTGTTCTGTTTCCTGTTTTTCACAGTCTCTGCATCTCATGTCCAGTAGCTTCTGGCATAAGAGTGATAATCTCATGGTGTCTATTCAGAGGCTTTTCTCTTTTTTTTTTTTCCCTCAGTACTTGGAAGTTAAAAGTTTGGGGGAAAAAAATAAATTTGTAATTTGTTGCTAGACTGTTGCAGATCTCAGCAGATGAGTGCACTTGGTTTTCTTTAGAAACAGGGCCCTAACAAAGCCCCTGTGGCTTTGGGTCAAATGATTTTGAATAATCTGGAAGGTGATACTGCCCACAATTTCTGCACAGCAAAGTACCTGAGTGTGCAGGGCAGTTGTGGCTTTTAGGGTGACAAAAGGACACCGTGCCCTGCCCCTGGGGCTCTGTGTGCCCTGGGGGAACATGCAAATAGGATTTGTTTGGTTAGTGGAGAATTACAGGACAGCATTTGCAAATCTCCCAGCCTCAGGTGTGACCTTGGTGGCCCAGCTGGAACCTGCAGCTGTCCCTGCACCCTCTGAGCCTGGGGGCTGCAGTCCAAGTCAGCACAATTCCCACTTTCCTGGCCCTTCCCTTCCCTTCCCTTCCCTTCCCATCATTATTTTTTCCTGTAGAAATAACACAAAAAATGTGGAAGGAAGACTTCTAGTGAGTAAGAAATAAAAATGTTCTGAATTCAATTGTTTGTCTCTCAGACACGAGTTGGGAGTTTTCTCTCCTTTCAGTCCATTCCCAGATTTCTGCTTGTGTTGTTTCAGAAATCAAAGAAAGGCAAGACAGCAGCAGCAGCAGCCTCTCAGCAGGAGCCCTCTGCAGGTAACACAGCTGCAAATTCTGTGTCACCTCCTGAGTCTTGAAGCTGTCAGCATTTCATTTTTCTGGGTGTTTTTTTAATTTTTTTTAGATTCTCCAGGTCCTTCAAAAGCTAAGAGTGGAAAGGATTGTGTCAATTCCAGCTCTGGGGAAAACAGGCAGATTATCTTCACCAAAAGTTCAGGTTGGTGCTTAATCCTAATGTGCAAAATGGGACCAGATTTGCTTGTTTCTGTCATTCTAATACTGCTTTGAGTTGGGAACCTGACTTAATGAGATTAGAGATTCTTATTTACACCCTCCTGGGTTTGGTGTGTCTGTTTTCCTGGCTGTGAGGTAGTTGAGGAGAATTTACAGCTTCCTGATGTACAGTTGATCAAAAACTATGTTATGGCACTTTATTTGGATAAATTTTGTTTAAAATCCCTGATTATTTCACTTCTAATCCTCTGTTTTCCCTGCTGATTTGCTGTGTGTCCTTGGGAACACTGGAATAGAAGTTTAGGATGCACTGATGAACCTACAGCAGCCTTGGAGCTTTGAGTAAACTTGGCAGCCCTTAAATCCAAAGAATGGTGCCTTCTCTTTATTTAATATTTATTCTGCTATTTAATATCCCCAGACTGATATTTTTAAACAGAATGGGTACATTTTTTAAGGTCAGAGTGAGGTTTCTGTGGGAAGAAATAAATCCTGTACATTAAAAAATCAGAATAATTTGAAGAATCTGAGAATCATGATCTGTGGATAAACTGGGAGAAGCTGAAATTCCATCAGCAATGCCTGACCTGCCCTCTGCTGTCTGCTTTTATACAGGGGAAACTTCTAAAAATATTTCATCCCAGATGATAAGAATTGCTCCTGGATGTTGAGCAACCTCGTAATTCTAACAATATTTATGAATTTTTTATTTCCTGAGGGTGTAAAAGAAAAAAAAAAGTGCCTTTTGAAACTTTTTCTGTTGGGGTTGCACACCCAGTTCTGTGAGGATTTGGGATGGCACTCACAAAACTGTGAGGGTTTGGGGTTGCACAGACAATTTTGGGGTTGCACACCAATTCTGTGAGGATTTGGGGTTGCACACTCAATTCTTGGGACCCCTGTGCCTGAGTTTCACTCAGGATGTTGAGTTTCTGCATTCATTTCTCTACACCAGAGACTTGGCTTTTTCAAACACCAGCCTGCAACTTGGGAGATTAAATAGTAAAAAAAAAAAAAAGAGATTTTTATGTAGCAGTAGATGAAATACACTGGGAAAAATGGTATCAGAAACAGAGGATGGGCATTTCCCCAATACAGACAAAATGATGCAGGCCATTGTTGTTGGTCATAACTTTGCAAAGAATAAATGGAACAGAGGGATTCTCTGGGGAAAGGTGTGGCACAAATTCAGTTTTTGGCATTTGAGAGCTGATTTCCAAACAATGCTGCAGGCTGCTGGGGGCTTTTGTGTTGCTAAAGACCAGAGCTCAACCATTTTTCCCTTGGAGGAATAAGTGCTGTCAGTACTGAATTGCAGTGCAAGAGATTTGCAGAATTCCACTCTCAAGATTTCTAAATGTATTTTGAGTGTGAATTCTAAAAGCTGTTGCATCCAGTTATGGGAGATATTTATGAGAGAGTTGAAAAATTTATATATTTTAATTTTTAAACACTGTTTTTAATCCTTATTTAAATACTTTCATGTATTTCAAGGTATCATGCTTCATTCTGTTCCTTTTTCCCCTCAGAGAATGGAAATCCATCAGTCCCAGGAAAAGTCAATAAAGCTTCTTCCAGCACCACCAAGAGATCCATTGCAGACAGCGAGGACAAGTCTGAGGCTTACAAATCTATTTTTACGACTCACAGCTCAGCCAAACGTTCCAAGGAGGAGTGTTCCAACTGGGTTACTCACACAGCTTACTACTTCTGAAACAATGAGGAGCTGCTGGAGCATCCCAGGCTCCTTCCCTCCCCCTTCTGTGCCCAGCTCTGACACAGAACTTTAGTGCTGATCTGATCCTATCTGCAGCTCCTCACTTTGTAAGTTGGTGATAAACCTGTTCCTAGTGCTGAACCTGGGTCAGCTGCAGCTTCTGCTGAAGAACAAGCAGACCAGCAGAATCCATGTTGCAGCAGCAGATTTCACTCTGCAATGTTGGGCTTTTTGCACAGAAGTTCTCCTTCTCTCCTCGCAGTTGGATGTTGTCATCCTCAGTCAGTGTCCTCAGGAGGAGGAGGAGGAGGGAGAAGTTCCTGCTCTCCTCCTCTCTTGATCTGTGCCCCCACTGTAATTACTGCAGAATTCAAACCTTCTGTAACTNNNTTTTTTTTTTTTTTTTTGTCAGGCTATCTGGGCCCTCAGTAGAGCTCCATATTTCTAAAAGGTTCTGCTGGTATTTTCAAATAATTTACCTCTTGACAGAGTAGATGAGAGCACAGTCATGAAAATGTTTGTGCAACATTCTTGTCCATGTTGTTGTAGCCTGTTTTTAACAGCAGAATATTCCCTTGGCAGTGTTTGTATCCCATAATACCCACATGGAATGACCAGAGGGAAGGCTGGAAGTTTTTCACTTTCCTCTCTCCCTCTTTTAAAATTGAAATCTGCTTTTCTAATCTTAACACAAACTAACCAGAGTAGAAATGCAGAAAGTAGGAGGCTTTTAAAACCACTGCATGATGTTCCCTTGTTACCTCTGTGTATGAAAATGATTAATTATCCTTGTAATTTCTCTTTAAAAGTGTCCCCATTTATAATTGGCAGTAATTACCTGGAGATTCAAATGCTATGTTGATATTTGCATAGGTGGGATCCATGATTCAAACAGCTTGAATGAAACTGCTGGGATTTTATTATTATTTTGATAGGTATAATTAAACATTGGCTTGCTGTAGAATTTATATGGTGGTAAGAATTTTTTGTTTTCCAGAGATGTGAGCACATCAAACAGTTTGAGGTTTGCTGGAGCTTCCAGGAAGCATTCAGGCACATTTTGTATGCGTGGTTAGGGATCAGCTTTGTTCTCCTTGTTCTGTATTCTTTTCATTATGATCCTTTATTATTTGTTGCTTACAGATAATGAAATTTCTGCACTAAAGGTGTCCCACAGTAGGGCTTTTATTTGCAGTTTAATTCTGTTTGACAATACATGTTAAAATCCTCCTGGTGTTTTATAGGACTGCACTTTATTTCTACTTACAGCAGTTATAAATCCTGAAGGGAATTAATTTAATGGTTTTGATTTAGTTAATGCTTTGCTAAAAAATACACAGGGAAACTCAATATTCAGTTTTACTTCTCTTTGTTAGTGATAAATCAGGTGGAGCCCAAGCTGTTGGTCCCAGGTTTTCCTGCCCACTGGGCCATAATAGTGACTCCTTTTTTCTTCTGATCTGCTCATCTATTAAACAAATTCCTGGCTAATTCCTCCTGTACCCTTGGATTCATCAGCTCTGCCTCTCTGCCAGGGTTGTGTCCAATATTCCACCATCCCCACCTGGGGGGGACAGAGCTCTTCAGACATTTATGGTTTATGGAAGTGTTTCCAGTGGGGGCTTTTCCTTCCCATCACACAACTCCAACTGTGAAGGAGTATGATATAAATATTGTTGGCACGTGAAATATTGCTGGAATATGAACTCCTTCTGGCCTGTGATGCAGTTCTTGCCACAGCTGGTGGCAAGCAGGAGCCCAGAGTGCCACTTGTGCTGCTGGCAGCCCAGCATGGGCAGCGGGCACTGGAGCGTTGACTTGGCAGCTTTTAATGGGTTCAAGGGAATAGTTTGCTGGAGGATGTTTGCTTTGTTGTGGTTTGCTTTTTGTTAGAGAGGGCAATTTAATTTTCTTTTAATGTAGGTGAATTTGAATGCTGGTGAAAGTTGAAATCTGCAGAAGTCTTAGAATCTGAAATGTGTATTTTTTTGAGATGCCACGTGAGTCTCTTGCAGCACTGCATCCATGGGGCTGTTCTGGGGAATTCATGGGACAGTTTTGTTTCCATGCTGTTCAGGCCTCAGCCTCTCTGCTGAAAAGCTCAAAAAAGGATCCAATTAGTGCCAGTTGTATAATTGGGGGCTGATTGTTTGGTGTGGAGCCTGGGGACGGGACTGAAATGCAGCAAATTCCTTCACACACTGGTGGTGAAACCTGGCCCAGGTGTGTACGAGTGGAGGGTTCTGTGTCCTGAATCTCCATCTGGAGCTGCCTGGCTGGCATGGCACAGCTCAGTCCTTTCCACTCTGGTGCCTCTAAATCCCAAAACTGGGGCAGTTCCCACACCCAGACCTGGCAGAGCTCAGCCCATCGTCACTGGTCAGAGCTGCAGCTTCATTTCTTCTCCAGCTGCCACACCAGGAGATCATCACATGCCACTCAAACTGGCCAAAAAGGCTGAAAGTTCCCTTTAAAACTTGATGCTTGTTAGGTTAAAATATTTCTTACTAATGTCCTATTCTTAGCTAAACTGAACAAACAGAGTTGTCTGTGAGTGTCCTGCCTTGCTGTGAGCCCAGACTCCAGTGCAGTTGGGAGATTTTGCTTCAGATTCAGACCCTGCCAAATAGTTTCTTGGTTGCATTTAAAAATAAAAAGGCTGTTTAGACATTACAATCCACAGAGGGTCTGAAATCAGCATGTCCTAAGCTGAATACAAATCACAGACAAAAAGGGTTTTGTTGGGAGGGTCACAAATGGAACTGATTACTGCTAGACAGTGTGGATTTCCTTCTGGAGCATAGAGCTGATAGAATTCCTTCCTGACAGCTAGAAATTATAATTGAGTTGGGCTTTTTTCTGTGCTCCAAACTTAACCAAGCTTCCACATGAGTAAGAGGGATGGAATTCAAATCCATCTGCAGCTCTGCCTATAAACCAGGGTTTTAATCCAAATACCCATCCAAGTGCTCAGCTCCTGGGGAGGTGCTGCTGCCAACGTTGGAGCTGTGGCTTTGTCAAGCACTGAACTTGATGTGGATTCCAGTATCTCTTACAGGTCAGTGACAGAATTCAATTTACAGACTGACCACAGATCTCAACTGGGGAAGAACCGGTTTCGTTCTGGCTTTGAGTAAAATGAAATTCTCCTCTGAAAATGTTTCCCTGCCAGCTCTGTGTGACACATCCAGCAGAGCCCAACCTTTGTGTGGTATCTCTGAGAGGTTTTCTCAAAAGGCAGGGGCTCACTGGTGAAGAACAACCCCTTCCCCTTGCAGAAGTGTTCAGCTCTGACTGCGCTGCTGCTTTTCCCATCCAGCTTTTCCCTTGTTTCCTCTCATTTGCCTCTTTCTTCCTGCTGCCTTCAGAAATTTCCTCAGTGATGGAGCAGGGCAGGGAACAGGGAATGATGAGGGTGATGATGCTCTGGTTTTTCAGCTCCTTCTGCTCTTTTGGAGCTGATCTGCATTTGTCCTGCAGCCAAGTTGGGGTAAATTTTCTCCTTCTTCCAGGTCATGTCCTAAATGTGACAACAGCTGGAGTCAGGATTGACTTGGGGTTTGTAACTCCTCGGTCAGGAGGAATTTCCCCATGGAAAGGGTGCTCAGGCCTTGGGGCTGCCCAGGGAGGGTTGGAGTGCCCATCCCTGGACGTGTCCCAGGAGTTCCTGGAGGTGGCACTGAGAGCTCTGGGCTGGGGACAGGATGGGGATCAGTCACAGCTGGGATCTGATGATCCTGGAGCTCTTTTCCAACCACAATAATTCCATAATGCTGTGAAAGGCTGACCTGACTCTAGCCTAAAATAGAAACAATTTGACAGTGTTAAGTTTTCCTAACAATCATGGATTTCACATTTCTGTGCCATGAGTTTTCTCCTTTTTTTTTTTTTTTTTTTAATTAAAAACAATTTTTTAAAATTAAAACTAATTCCACTGAATGCCAAGGTCTCGGTGATAAGTGAGGTTTGCCCTGCCTTGGAAGAGCTGCTGTGCTGGCCGGGATGGGTGTAGCTTTCTGCAACTTGCCTACAAAGCTAAAGAAATGCAAAGCAGCTTATTGCTCAATTCTGCTGACTTTAGCAACCGGGGAGGACAAATTAAAAAAAGAAAAAGGAGAATATCTAGTCTCAACCTGGGCATTTAATGGGTCCCAAAATGTGCTGAACTCTTTAGTCTAAATGGGCTCTTTAGTGTGGTGTCAAATAAGTTAAAAAGCGAGGGAGCTTTACAAAGCTGCCTTCATTGTTTAAACTTGTTTCGCTCATGTTAAGGCTAATGTACATTTATTCAGACTGACAAAGTGCTGAATTTACACAACAGGGATAGTAATAATTAGGTCAGATACTTTTCAAATGGCAGCGGGGGGGTGGGAATACTCGACTCTTTCATGCTTATGAATGGCAATGATTATTAGCGCTGGCCAGCCCAACCACAATACCTGCAAATGCTCCTCTCACCCCCTGCACTGCCCTGCCCGGCCGCTGCCACCTCCCAGCTCCTCCCTGCCCGCTCCAGATGCTGCTCAGAACCTGCAGCTGGTGAGATCCTGGCATTCCCTATGGCAGTACATGGAATTTTAGCGAGCCCAAAGCCTGCAGCTGGTGAGAACCTGGCATTCCCTATGGCAGTACATGGAATTTTAGCGAGCCCAAAGCCTGCAGCTGGTGAGAACCCGGCATTCCCAATGGCAGTACATGGAATTTTAGCGAGCCCAGAGCTTGCAGCTGGTGAGAACCCGGCATTCCCAATGGCAGTATATGGAATTTTAGCGAGCCCAGAGCTTGCAGCTGGTGAGAACCCGGCATTCCCAATGGCAGTACATGGAATTTTAGCGAGCCCACAGCTGTCCTTAGCAGCTGGGCTCCTCTTCCCGCCGGGATCTGGCTGGGACCAATAAATTATATTAACAAAATTGAAATCTCGGCCATTAAAACGGCATTGTCTGCTCAATTGGATGAAGTTGAGCTCTGATCTTTAACTTTAGCCTGGCCAGGCTAAATATATTCTTATATTCTAAGGCTAAATATATTCTAATATTCTTGTATTTTATCGTGTTGCCCTTAACCATTCCCAGCCCTGTGTCCCGGGGCAGATGAGGTGTCCACACCTCGCACCTTTCTCAGGTGTTTGGTGCTGGTGACTCCTGGGACAGAGCCCCGGATTAGTCAGTCCGTGGAGCTCATCCAGCCCAGCAGGATTTGTTTCTCCAAGAGCTTTTTTTTCCCCTTGTCTTTCCTAATATTTGAACAAGCGCTGCTGTTTCATTCAGAGCCACCCAATCTGCTCGCATTTGAGCTGAGCTGCTTGGACCTCTTAATCTGCAGCCATTGACTCCCCCACTGAGATTTAAACCGCTCCAATCTCATTTGGTTTGCATCTTCCCATTCCTTAAGGAATCATTGAACCTTTCCCAGCGCTCCGCTCCCACTGGATGCAGCGTGGAGGCGCTCCAGTGGGCAAAATCCGCAAAAAACCCTGGAATTTCACTGAATTAGGCGGATTTCAGTGCCCCCCACACCTTTTCCTCAGCTCCCTGCGAACGAGCACCTGTAAATGAGTGAGGTGCGCTCCTGGGGATTCACCTGGGGATGCACCCGGGGAATGCGGGACCCGCAGCCGTGAAATGCATCGATCCCGAAGGGAATGGCTGGGCCGGAGCTGCCGCGGGCCGGGGCACGGGGCTGGATTGAGCCTCTTCAAGACTTTTTGGGTTTATTTTGTTTTATTTAAGGAATTTGGAGCCAAACGCCCGCGGGCTGAGGCCGGGTGCGCTTCCGGTGTGCGGCCACGAGGGGGCGGCAGCGGCTCGGGCACGGCAGCGCCGGGAGCGCCGCGCGCTGGGGACAGGAGGGGACAGAGGGATGGGGGGGACAGGAGGGGATGGG